>OZ025296.1:316923029-317088470 GCA_964019185.1 Maratus speculifer | reverse complement strand
CCCGGATGAACACATGTAATATATACAAGAATCATAGAAGAAGAAATATCTGTGAATTTACAAGAGCTGAGAACTTGACGAATCAAATCTTTGGAGTGTTTTAGCTACCCCCTTCCTACCTTTACCTCTTTCAATAATGGACCTCAAGTGTAAGTTAAATTGTTATTCTCCATTTCTTCTTTCTGTTACTACTTTATTATTTTATTTAGTTTATACTGAAATAAACTCATAAACTTAACGTTTAACATACTACGTGTATTTAATTATAAATTACTAACACCATAACACTACTCATCCTGAGAGAAATTTCAGAGAGGGGGGGGGGGAAGTGACCCTTGCCCTACTAGCTACGGCCTGGCCCACACAGAGCGTTCTCGATTATTTTAGCGTAAAACGGCCTTCCGAATAGGAAATGAATTGAGCCGAAACGTGAAATATATCGACCATTTTCCTGGAATCCAACTGTCTTGTTCGAATCTCCACAAATGCTTCCGACTGCTTACCCGCTGATTTTTACGAGGGAGCAACGGTTTTACTATTTTACCACGTGTGGAATTCGGCTCTTAAATCCTCCCCCCCCCCCCTTCTCCTTTTTCCTATTTTATATCGTGTCATATTTTCTGCTTCGTTTTTCTTTCAGCTGATCACTCCAAGTGAGTGCTTAAGGTGCAAACACTCTCACATTCAAACTGTCAGCAACCGTCGGCTCGTTTGTTGTGGCGACAGGGTGCTTTTGATCTTTAATTACTCTTATGGGACTCTTAAGGGGACTGACGACCTGCGAAACAGGAATCTTTCTTTCAAGTATTGTCGAATCTTTATCTACTGATCCATTGTTCATCTCCCCATTTTCTATTGTGACCAAACCGCAAAAGGGAAAATTACTATAGAATTCGCCAAATTCATGTAACTAAACCAAAACTAGCATGTGCCCGGAACCTTATAGAAAAAAACTGTTGATCTTTAAAGATGCCGACACACACAACTGTTTCTTGCAGTTAGGAGTCGGCCTGTCTTATGTTCACAGGTGGTGTGTTTGTTTTATGTATAATGATTTTTCCTCAAGGAAGGAAAACTTCAATCCAACTGTAGGATAGAAAATTTTCCCTTATATAGGGTTGAGGTAGTTATCTCCTGAACCATTGTAATATCCCCGCTTTCTATTGTCAATAAACTGCAGAATGGAAGAGAAGAAAAGGATTTCTGGAATTTTAGTTGAAGTTGGGCAAAATACACTTGTGTCCACACCTTTATCGAACCATCCATTCTTTCAACCCAGCTTTTTAAAACCCCTCAGCGGCAAGGATCAGAAGTGACAAGTGAATTCACCCCCACACCCCCCAAAAAAGGTCATAACCTACGCTACCTGTTGCAGCTGACTACCTTATTTATCACGGGGACCAGCTGATGGGGGGTTTGTGTTCTCTCGGCCCGTCAGTTTACCAGCATTCTACAGGCTTCGATTTGAGTGTCAGGCATCGGGAATGAAATATGGGATAAGCTGGGGTGTTGGTCACTTTCTTGTAAGTAAAAAGGATACAATTCTAAGATTTCTGGGAATTCCTTGCTATGTCCCTGGTTTCTGAACAGGGTCACGTAGCCGCATAAGGACCAGGCACATAGCACTAACTTCTTGCGGTCAGGCTTCGCTATTTTTGATCTTTCGTGTCGGCGCTTTGGTGTATAAATTGCACTTCTAGTGCACTGAATCTGAACTTCAAGAGAGAAATCGAACTCGAAATCAGTTGACAGCTTTACGACTGAAGATGGGGGGGAGATAAACTTTCCCTTCCTTTGTCAATTCGGTAGGGTCAGCGGAAACAAAGATAGATTGATTGCTCTTTTAGTGTAATAAAAAGTAGTGCTGTTTGCCCGCAGCCATAGGGTACAAGTCTGGGAGAGATTTGTTGGCTAGAAAACATCGATTTGCCTCCCATAAAGAGAGGCAGTGGTCAAGAAAAGTTACTTTGTTGTGCATTGTTGTGTCATAGTTGACGTGGGAAGATTATACTTTATCAGGTGCTTGCTTGCCTTGCCGCAAGCAATGTGCAGTATTTTTTCTCTCGAAATTAGGAGTGTAGTAGTTTTTCGAGTTTTTCATGGTATTTTGCTTTAAATTGCTATTTTCCTAATATTTTGAAGGGAAAAATTATGAAAGAAATTGCAAAAAATTAAAGAAATGGAGGAATTTGATATGAGTCAAACTCATTATTGGGCAATCTTTTATGTCCATGGTACTGACAAGGAAGGTCTCCATACAGGGCATACTCAGATTTTTTTGAAAAAAATACTACTCATGTAGGTAATAAAGGATCAGTAAAAATTAGCGGCAGAATTTCATCAGAAAACATGCAAAAAAAAAAAAAAAATACTTTCGAATATTTGGCGTGAAAAAAACCAAAGTGTCGCGCTATTTGTCGAGCAGCACTTTTCCCCGCCAAACGATTTTAATGCAACTAAAAACGTTTGGATTTTTAGAATTAGTGTAAATGGTATTTAATGAATATAAACGTAAACACTGAGAGAGTTTAATACATTAGATACATACACACACACACACACACACACACACACACACACACATATATATATATATATATATATATATATATATATATATATATATATACTTAATTTTGCCCATAGAATTAAAAATATTTGTTCACATAATTTTAAAATGCATAATTTAAAAACTGTACAAGAAACTGCTATAAGATATGGTAATCCTTTACATTTGGTTAAAAAAATATTATCTGTATAAACATTTATTAAGTATTAACTGTCTATTTTCTCTTCAACCAATATTACCATATGATGTTATTGATAAAAACTCCTATAGTCTTTAATATATAATAAGTTATTACATGATCTTAAAAATAATTAACCCATTGCGTAAAAAAAAAAAAAAAAAAAAAAAAAAAAAAAAAATGTTTAAAAAAATTATAAAAAATAAAAATAATACAAAAAAAAATAAATAAAAAATACAAAAAAAAAAAAATAAAAAATATTAATAATAGGATGGTTGGGTGGGTTAGATGTTAGATTACGGGGGAGGGCGGTGTTGTCTGGATAATACACAATGGTTAATTATTATATATTTAATAATAATAATAATAATATTAAAAAAAAAAAAAAAAAAAAAAACTTTACACATAGTATTAAAGTTTGTTTACCTAAAAACTAATATGCATAACTTAAAAATGATCAAGTTATTGAGATAAGCTATGGTTGTCTATTGTATTTGTCTTAAAGAAATTATTAGTAAAATATTAGAATAGAAATTCTTCTTGGAAATTCTTAACTAATAAATAATATATTTTTTCCTATAATGGAGGGCAGCACCCCTCCAAGCAGCATATAATTTAATTAATATATTAATCCTTTAGATGGCAGCACTAAAATAATTTTCCGCTAGAAGTTGTAGTAATATATTCTAGTTAATTAATTAATATAGTAATATTAATAATTGATTTAAAATAAAAATATAATATTTCTAATAGTAGCATCTATTTTTTTTTCTAAATATATTATGAATTATATAGTATAATATATGTTTTACTAATTTTTATAATTATTGTTACAACTTTATTTTATTATCTATGTGATTTATACTATGACCATAACCGTGACTGTTAGTAAGTCACATGTAGTTTGTATCTGATTGCACTACAAATCTTGCTAGGATATGGGTAATGGTAAATTATCTTAGTATATATATCCTTTTTTTTTTCTTTTTTTTAATGGAATAATGTATTATTGTTATTTTGGCATATTGATTTTATTTTCTTCTATGTGTATCTTTCTACTAATTTGTCATCTGAATAGCTTCCAGCCAGTCGGGTGTATTGTGAGTCGAATTCTTAGCTTTCAGCACGACTCATAACAGAAACTGGTTGGATGTTTTTGCTTTTTTGTTAAACTATACACCCCTGATGAAGTAGTTTAATGGAAAAGCCTTCTACTGCCTTTTTATCCATTTATCTTTCATTATTTTGGTAATCTGCCTTCTATTTCACTTCAAACTTCAACTGTTTTCAATAAGATGATTGTAAAAATACTGGTTCCATTGGTTTATTGTATGGTAATATATGAATTACTCTGGTTATATAATGTCCATTTATCCACATATTTCTTAGTAATTTGGTAATCTGCCTTCTATTTCTCTTCAAGCTTCAACTGTTTTTAATAATATGAATGTAAAAATACTGGTTTCATTGGTTCTTTTATTGGTATTGTCTGAATAACTTTGGATGTATTTATAAAAGTATTTATATATATATATATATTAAATTGCATATATATATATATATATATTATTAGTTGCTGTAGTTATTTAATTTACCCCTGAAAAAAAAAATTTCATATATGAAAAATTCTTATTCAGTAACATTATTTTGATACATTTAAACGTATTCAAAAATAAAAGAGATGTTACCATAGCAACAAAATCGAATTGACAATGCTCTACTGGACTTTGAACTTGAAACAATTTTAGTTAATTTAAATTTAAATTTCGTTTTAAATCTCAAATTTGGATGGTTAAATTTGAATATAAATACACATAAATATCATTATAACGAAATTATACTTAAGACAAACTAAAACTGACAAAACTAAAGGTATTTAATTTATCTAAATACGTTGAAGTTGAAACTTTTTCCTTAAAATGCATGTCGGACGCTCCTCTCAGTCCACAAAACTTTGAAGAATGTCCTAGGTAGTTTTAGCTGCCACCACCGATATTAATGGGTGATATCGGTCACCTGCTGTGAGGATTGGGTAAAATAACACTGACGCTGTTAATGAACTGAACTAACAGTTTATTTAAGATATAGATATGTACACAAGAAACAATATTTACAACTATCTACAATTACAACTCGGATATAGATGATCCGGTTCAACATTAAATTAACTACACTAAACGTTGGTTGTGTACCGTTCAACTTACACTTTCTTCCTCACACTCAACGCACGTTCGATACGCTTTATCAGAGATTTTGCAGAATCTCAATACACAAGGGTACTAGGCCTCACTTCTCGGCCTATAACACTATCCACCGGGACGCCTTGTCCCACGCTCAAAATATACACTATCCAACAGGACCACAAATCCTGAGCGACCTATCGGTCTCAACGCCAAGCGAGAACTGTCTAACCTCTCCGTCCAGAGTTGACCTTGTCAGAGATCTTCCTTCCCCCAGCAGGGCCTCTTAGAGTTCCTCCATTGGTTCAATTCCGCACTCCAACCTTGAGTCATGACATCTCCTGTTTACACATCACTCCAATAGCTAGATGACAGCTGAGGCACGCCCCGCGGCCATCACTTTCATTCATCAACGAGTGCGTCATCTGCACACCTGTGTCAACATCTGTCATTCGTTATTATAGAAAAGAAAGAAAGGTATTTCGAGCTTCACGGATACACAACCCACAATACATAAAATATTCAGATAAGGAAATGTTATTCCTTTCTAATTCAGGGCAGATGTCTTCTAGGAACCTGACAATGCATTTTACATTTTTTAAATTGCTTTTTATCGCCAACTGATGATAAATCGCCAAATAACGAAATTTTTATTATTTTTTTACGGACAGGGAAATGAAGTTCCGCCGAAATTTTTTTTATAAATGTATATATCCTCATGAGAAGAACATACTGTAATTTTTTCAGATTTTTCGGCGTATGCCCGTCTGGAGACCTTCCTTGTGAGTATAGTTTTTAAATCTTTAGCAACAACTCGTGGAAGGTATTCCATGTTAACTAGATTAGTTTTTATCGTCAAGTATTTCTACCTGAAATTGTTTTGAGACATTTACAAATTCATTTTTTAACAGAAAGTTATAAAATTTTAATACCTGACTATGAAAGCGATTTCGAATTGAACTTATTTTTCCATTTTATGATCATTCAATTACTTATCGAGTTATGAGCTATTTCGATGACGCAATCATCCGATTTTCTCCTCCTTTTATAACGGTTTTTCTGCTTTCGTCGGGCTCAAAAGTGTCAACTTTGAAGGCTTTTTATGAAAAATCTATTGTGTTAAAAAAAAAAAAAAAAAAAAAAAAAAAAATGTGTGCAATTAGACAGTTTCTGAATAACAACATCCGCTACTTTCATGCATTTCCGAACAAAAATAAATTAATGCATGTGTCACAAAGTTGCCCTTTTTGATTTAAGAACACCCTTAAGAAAAGGTCCCTGTCCTACAGTTGAATTGAAGTTTTCCTTCCTTGAACTGGAAAAGTCCTTATACATAAAAATCGCCTCCTAGTAACACAAAACACGCCGACTTCTACCCGCAAAAAGTAGTTATGTATGTCCGCTCCTTTACCATTTATGGCTCTGTTCAGATTGCATTCCCTTTCCTTTAACTGAATTCTTGGAGAAATCTTTTGTATAGGACTCATATGCGGTTTCTTCATAATAGAACGAAGGGGAACGAACAAAAGAATCGGGAGATAAGCAGATCCACCCTAGTTGTCGGAAAAATTTCTCTTTTGCCGGAAAACCGAACCTTCCCTGCAAAACTCATTAAAGATAAAAAAAAATACCTCGTCGTCACAACAAACGAGCCGTCACCGAACCGCAAGAAGTGGTCAGGTCTGTTGTCCATCCATTCCTTCAAACCTGCATTTTAAAAACCCCTCAGCGGCTAGGATCAGAAGTGACAAGTGAATTCACCCCCACACCCCCAAAAAAGGTCATAACCTACCCTACCTGTTGCTGCAGACTACCTTATTTATCACAGGGACCAGCTGATGAGGGGGTTGTGTTCTCTCGGTCCGTCAGTATTTCGGCATTATCCGGCTTTGATCGGAGTGTCAGGCACCGAGGATGAAATATATGTTGGTCACTTTCTTGTAAAAGGCTACAATTCCAAGATTTCTGGGAATTTGTTGGTTTTTGAACAGGGTCACGTAGCCGCATTTCTCTATATGGGATACAGGGTACATGTCTAGGGGAGATTTGTTGCTTAGAAACATCGATTTGCCTCCCATAAAGAGAGGCAGCGGTCAGAAAAAAGCTTCGCGTAAGCCTTACTTTGCTGTTGTGCTTCGTTGTGTTATAGTTGACGTGCGTTTATACTCTATCAGGTGCAGGCTTGCCGCAAGGCATAGCAGGAAAACTGAAATTTGCGATTGTCATTTATAACTATAGTTGTAAATGCTGTCTAAAGTTTGCCTTAAGGGTGTTCTTAAGTCAAAAAGGGCAACTTTGTGACACATGCATTCATTTTTTTTTTGTTCGGAAATGCATGAAAATAGCAGGTGTCGTTATTCAGAAACTGTCTAATGGCACTCATTCTTTTGTTTTTTAAAAAACACAATAGATCTTTCATAACAAGCCTTCAAAGTTTACAATTTTGAGCCTATTTCCCGACGAAAGCAGAAAAACTGGTCGAAAAGGAGGTGAAAAACGGGTGACTGCGTCATCGAAATAATTTATAACTCGATAGGTAATTGAATGATCATAAGATGGAAAAATAAGTTCAATTCGAAATCGCTTTCCTAGTCAGGCATTAACATTTTATAACTTTCTGTTAAAAAAATGAATTTGTAAATGTGTCAAAACGTTTTTCGCTTGTTGAGCGGATCAGTTGAGAACACCCTTTAACAGAAAGTTATAAAATTTTAATGCCTGCTTAGGAAAGCGATTTCGAATTGAACTTATTTTTCCATTTTATGATCATTAAATTACTTACCGAGTTATAAGCTATTTCGATGACGCGATCACCCGTTTTTCCCCCGGTTTTTCTGCTCTCGTCGGGAAATGGGCTCAAAAGTGTCCACTTTGAAGGCTTGTTATGAAAAGTCTATTGTGTTTTTTAAAAAACAAAAGAATGAGTGCCATTAGACAGTTTCTGAATAACAACATCCGCTATTTTCATGCATTTCCGAACAAAAATAAATGAATGCATGTGTCACAAAGTTGCCCTTTTTGATTTAAGAACACCCTTAAACAGAATTTGCTTTGAGGTATTCCTGTAAATTTTACGGAAATTGAAAATCTTTCCACCTTAGACAGATTCTATTTTAGGCAGATCTTACTGGATTACTGAAGGTCATCCAAATTTAAAAAAATTGATTCAGCGTGTAGCACCAAACTGTTGTATCAGAAACTAGTGTCATAATCCATTTATTCACTCAAAAATACTATAATGCGTAGCGCCCCCCCCCCCCATACACACACATATACACACACTGATAGTTTGATATACAGTCGGCTCTCGTTAATTCGAACTCATCGGGACTACAAGAAATGTTCGCATTATCCGAAGTTCGAATTATGGAAAGTATGAAATGAAAACATGCTCAATATGGTACTATTATAAAGGAATTAATGTTATAGTGTTTTTTAAATTTATTTCGTCTGTTATCATTAGAATATGACTTAATATTAAATTAGAAGGGATAAATACATAAACTAATTAAAAGATTAGAAACAAGCACGATGGAAGAAAAATTTAAAGCGTCATTAATGGACAGATCAAGCTCTAAGAAAGTGGATATCAATTGCATAGCATTATATGTATGCTCGTTTGGAACAATTTTAACAAAAATCAAAGAAAGAAAGTTATTCAAATGATGTGAAATCCGTGAGAAAGAAGAGAAAAATGAAAAATCGAAATTCTAGTTAGTTTGAATTAAACGAAGTCAAGAGAAAATGAGTTCGAATTAACGGAAATTTTTAACGTTATTCTGCCATTGAAAATTTCGGGACTTCCTGTTTAGTTCGAATTAAGCGAGGATTCGAATTAACGAGAGTCGACTGTACATTTGTTGCGTCAGAGTTAGTGAAGAGAATATTTTATCACCCTGCATTATGGTCAAGCGCTGTACCGTGGAAAATGGGCGAACATTAATATAAATCATACTTGATATATTTTTAATCATGTGCTAAAACTGTCTAACTCACGAATTTTACGAAAAATCAAGCGAATAAAAATAATGAAGTCTTGTATAAGCATAATTCAAGAATGCGATTCTAAAATATGCGAAAACAAAAAAAACAAAAAAAAAAAAGTTCTATAAGAGACTTGGAAGTAGTGATGGGCGATTTCGATTTTTTAAATCGATTTAATCGATGCTACGGCCAACTCGATTTAATCGATATTTTAAAATTTTTAATCGATTTCTCTGAAGGTAACATAATTTTCATTTTCTTTCAAAAGTCGAAGATAAAATAGACGGATGTGCCAATTCCAAAATTTCAGTGTATTAGTTTCTAAGATAGAAGAATTAAAGAAACCTCAGAACACCCCCCCCCCCCTGCAAAATAGCGTATGTTGTTGAGTGATGTACACCAAAAATTGATCAGGATCAATTTTTATTAAGT
The DNA here is from genome assembly GCA_964019185.1 of Maratus speculifer. Classification (NCBI taxonomy): domain Eukaryota; kingdom Metazoa; phylum Arthropoda; class Arachnida; order Araneae; family Salticidae; genus Maratus; species Maratus speculifer. The sequence continues at coordinate 317,079,127 of OZ025296.1, read as the reverse complement.
ACCAGCTGAATCTGAATTTTGATGAAAATCCATGAGAGCGCGAGACACAGCTATTGTGAAATCATAAAAAATGCAGCATATCAGCGCCACCTGTAGGACAATTTACACCAAGAACTAAATAACACTAATCTATGTCAGACATTTACTGAATCTGAATTTTGATGAAAATTCGTTCTTGAGATAGCGCTATTGCGTTAATCATGAATTATGCAGTATAGCAGCGCCATCTCTTAAGCGATTTCCACCAAAATGTAATTAGCATCAAATTATATCAAGGACTAATTGAATCTAAATTTTTATGAATGTCCGTGCATTAGTTCTTGAGATAAAGCTAAAATGGAAAAAGGGGCGTGCGAAAAGAGAACTGCGCCCGGTTCAAAGTTCCAATTTAGCCCCCCCCCCCCCTATTAACTTTTTCTTGTGATAGGCTAGAAGTGATGTTAGTAGTAAAAATTTGGCGCCCCCTAAATTTCCGTGCTCGGAACGACCGCTTACTTTCGCCCCCCCCCCATTTCACATGGCGCTGAGTGGAAATTGTGAAAAATTCAGTATAGCAGCGCCATGTGAGAAGCTATATACATCAAAATGCAAAAAACATCAATTCATGTCAAGGACTAACTGGATCTGAAATGTGATGAAAATCCGTTCATTCGTTATTCAGATATAGCTGTTGCGCAAATCGCAAAAAATGCAGTATAGCAGCGCCACCTGTTAGGCTATATGCACCAAAAATTAATTAGATTCAGTTTATATCAAGGTCAAACTATATCTAAAGTTTTGTGGAATTCCTTGCATTTGTTCTTGAGATAGAAAGGTCAGAAATTTTTGTCGTATACAGACTCACAGAGTGACAGACACACACACAGACAGATATTTCTTAAAAACCATGAAATCGTGTTAAAGACCTTCTAAAATATACAAATCCATCAAAAACGGGAAGTCAAAATTTTTTACGAATCTAATTCTCTCTTCTTGTAAAGTTACAAAAGAAAGTAAAAATGCAAAATCGATTCTGCCCGTAAGATCGGTCTTTAGATTCGATGTCCATCTTTAGATTCGATTTCGATCTTTAGATTCGATGTCAATCTTTAGATTCGATGTCGATCTTTAGATTCGATTTCGATCTTTAGATTCGATGTCGATCTTTAGATTCGATGTCGATCTTTAGATTCGATTTCGATCTTTAAATTCGATTTCGATCTTTAGATTCGATTTCGATTTTTTTTTTTTTTTCTAGGCTAAATGAGTGTTGAATGCAGGTATTTTTCTGCGACTCCGGATGAAGGCATCATGTTTTACAGCTCTGTAAGAGAGGGGGAATCGCAATTTGTGCATTAAAAAGCATACAATATGCATACAGTTAATATGCATAACAGTAAACAAATATGCATACAGTTTTAAAAAATGTCCAATTCTCGGTCTATTTTATTTTAGTTCCACATTTTAAATCCTTGACAAAAGATAAATAAAGGGTCGCCCTTCCGCCCGTTTGGGGTTTATCTGCGCCCTGCCGGGGGGCATATTTTTTTTTCTTCAAAAGAAACAAAAAAATTTTTGAGGGGGGGGGGGCTTGCACCCCCCTCAAAAATTTTACCCCAATATACACCTTAAAATTTCGCTAATTTAATTTTCTACCATTTTTAGCTTAAAAGTTTAAGTTACATGGCACCCCCAGAGCTGTGGACCCCCTCCTCTGTCGATCACTCACCTAATTTTGCTTATTTCTTCACTTCTTTTCAATCTTTAAAAGGCTATGACTTTGCTTCTATAGGAGTTACAGTGATGAGGAAAATTCTAGTACAGCTAACCATTTCTCGCCGTTCTTTTTGCTATTCCAGTTTCCCGGTTTTTCCTATAGGACTTTTTTTTGAGGGGGGGGGGGGCGAGGGTTTTTTTTCTCATTTCTTGATACAATATGTCTATTGAAAGCTTATGCTTCATACATTACAAATCTAGCATAAGAAATTTCGTCCCATCATTTCAGGTCACGTTACGGACCCATAACGTGTTAAAATTTTAATTTTTCAAACTTCAAAAAAAAAAAAAAAAAAAAAAAATAAAAATACATATTAGCGAAACTGGGGTTCGAACCCGCAATCGTTTGATTGCACACGTAATCCCTATTGGCCACCGAGTATTGGCCAGCGCTATTATTTCTTTAGATTGTCATCTTTAAATTCGTAATATCTTTTGAATGGAATGTCCGATTTAAATAATTCAAAAAGTAATCTACAGATATTGTAACAGGCATTAATACAAAATGATTTATTTGGATAAGGATTAAGGTATCGATAGTATGGTCTAATTTTGGTTGGTGTATTTATCGCGTTTTAAAATGTAAGAAAGTACTTATAGTGAGTTAACTACAATAACTGGACATATGGTATCGCGCGGTTTTTTTTATAGATATTAATATGTTCTTCAATATTATAGAACCTTTTTTATTCATTTAAAAGTATTTCCTGGCGATTCAAAGTTATATATCCTAACGATTCAAAAAATACACACGTAATTGTTCAAGGTTTCACTTCTATCGGCACTCTCAGAGTGCCACTATTTTTTTTTTCATGTTCGCCCGTCCTACCGCCCCCCCCCCCTTCGTCACCAATCTTAACTTACAGGTTCGTTCAAATTATGAATGCGATTTTTAAAAAGCCTAATCCTCGCTCTATTTTGTTATAAATCCATATTTTGAAACCTCAACAAAAGATACATTTGGGCCGGGGTCGCCCTTCTGTCCGTTTGGGATTTACCTTGCTCCCCTGGGTGGGGGGCATATTTTTTGTTTCTTCCACATCATCTCATGTAACATATCGTTATAAAGCTTTTATCACCTCGTTTTTTTCTGTTACTACCCCTCTCTCCACCTAGTTACAGCCCTTGGCACTTTTTATGGTTTCAAAGAGTGCATGTTCCCCGCGGGCCACCCCATGAATTCAACACTAAGTTAAACACTATATTTTTGTTTAGAAGCTCAGTTATTTGGGTTATTAGTTAATTATGTTTTTTTCAAGTTCGTCCGTTCTTATCCCTCGCCCCCCCCCCTCTTCCTCGCCATTCTTTACTAAATGGGCCGTTCAAAGTATGCATGCAATTTTTAAAATGTCCAATTCTCGTTCTATTTTATTGTAAATCCTCATTTTGAAACTTCGACAAAAGATACATTTGGGCTATGGTCGCCCTTCCTTCAAGAGTGGGGTTTACCTGCCCCCTTGGGAATGGGGCATATTTTTTGTTCTTCCAAACTATCTCGTGTAACATTTGGTTGGCATTAGAAAAAAAAAAGTTTTTTTTTTGTCTATACTCTTTTTCCCCATCCTAGTTACACGCTCTTGGCACTCTTTATACTCGGTTTAATGCCAAGTTACTCAGTGTTGTTATTAGTTGAGTTATGTCTCTCAAATTTGTCAAAGTTTTTGTGTAAGTGACAACCATAAGTGACAATCATTTTAAAATTTAAAATTCTTATTATCCGACTCTAAAATCTGCAATAGCTTAATTCTATGCTTCCCTAAATGGGGATAGGCGGGGGTGGGAGGCGGTAATTACGGTCCTGCTGATTGTCTAAGTTTTGGAGTTAGTAATTTGGATCTTCTCTGTGTGAACCTGAATATCGAAATATCGATTCTAGTATCGATTCTAGAACTGATAAATCGATTCTTATTATGATCGATGTTGTTTTATACGATATCGATTTTAATCGATTCTCAAAATTTTCAGAATCGCCCATCACTACTTGGAAGTGTGGGGTTGATTTTCGACCCCCATCCCTGATAGCGAGAATTTTTTCACTTTTTAAATATAATTCGATTGTTTAAATGGGATTGTTCAAGTGCTAAATAAGCAGCAAGGGATTTGATTTATTGGTTTTGATTTGGATTTATTTTTTACTTTATTTATTTTTTGCATAGGGAACCTAGGGTCGATAACTTTTACTGAGAAAGGGGTGGGAATCAATGTTCGTCCCTGTCGCAAAAAAAAATCTGGTTTCTGCTCAGCAGACAAGTTGAGAATGAGACACGTACTGCGTCTTATAAAAATGACAATCGTAAAAAATATCAACACACCAACTTCTCAAACAATGTGATGCCATCATTTGCATACTAAATTCCGTATGCCGAATCCATTTCGACACACTCAAAAACATGTGACGCAGGGATATGGCCTGTTACGTGACATATTTAATCACCTTGACTTGGAAGCGATATACAGGGTGTATCTAAACTACTGGGCAAAACTTTAAGGGGTGATAGTACACATCAAGACAAATAATATTATATGGGAAACTAAGGGTCCCAAACGTCTTCCGAAGGAGATAGGCGCCATCAAAGTTTAGGGTCCAAAATTTGAAATGATTATAAAAAACGGGAAAATTGGTCGATTCGTTTGCGGTTTTCACTAAAACTATTCTTTATGTTAGTATTGTCTTGAAAATAAATTATGAAGATAAATTTCAAAAAATGACGATAGAGGGCGCTTTAGACTTTGGAGTAACGAACAACTATTTTTTACCGTTATTTTGTGCATCTCATTAATTTTTTTTAGAAGTTTAGACATAAACTTAAATTTTGAGCTTAAAATCTGTGGTTAAGAAGCGCAAACTGAACAGTGTTCAATGGGAGTGGGTAGGTTCAAATTTCAAATGATTATAAAAAACGGAAAATTTGGTCAATTTATTTGCGGTTTTCACTAAAATTATTCTTTATGTCAGTATTGTCTTGAAAATAAATTATACAGATAAATTTTTAAAAATGTCGATAGAGGGCGCTTTAGACTTTGGAATAACGTACAACTATTTTTACCGTTATTTTTTGCATCTCATTAAATTTTTTTAGAAGCTTAGACATAAACTTAAATTTTGAGCTGAAAATCTGAATCGTTGACAGTGGTTAAGTAGCGCAAACTGAACTGTGTTCAATGGGGGTGGGGAGGTTCAAATTTCAAATGATTATAAAAAACGGAAAAATTAGTCGATTTGTTTGCGGTTTTTTCTAAAACCATTCTTTATATCAGTACTTTCTTAAAAATAAAGTTTAAAGATAAATTTCAAAAAATTCCGTTAGAGGGCGCCTTAAACTTTAGAGTAACCAACAACAATTTTTAAATGTTATTTTTTTTTGTATCTAATTAAATGCTTACAAAAGCTTAGTCTTAAATTTTGAGCTCAAATTCTGAATCGTTGGAAGGGGTTAATGAGCGCAAACTGAACTATGTTCAGGAGTTGAAATGTTACCCTGCCCACTCTACGAATGCAGTTCAATTTTTTGCTACTTAATTACTCACAACGATTCAGATTATGAACTCAAAATTTAAGTCTAAGCTTTTAAAACATTTACTTAGATTTAAAAAAACTGTTAAAAGTAGTTGTTGGTTACTCTAAAGTTTAAAGCGCCCTCTAACGGAATTTTTTTGAAATTTATCTTTAAAATTTATTTTCAAGGAAATACTGACATAAAGAATGGTTTCAGAGAAAACCGCAAACAAATCGACCAATTTTTCCGTTTTTTATAATCATTTGAAATTTGAACCTCCCCACCCCCATTGAACACAGTTCAGTTTGCGCTACTTAACCACTGTCAACGATTCAGATTTTCAGCACAAAATTTAAGTTTATGTCTAAGCTTCTAAAAAAATTTAATGAGATGCAAAATATAACGGTAAAAATAGTTGTACGTTACTCCAAAGTCTAAAGCGCCCTCTATCGACATTTTTAAAAATTTATCTCTATAAATTTTTTTCAAGACAATACTGACATAAACAATAATTTTAGTGAAAACCGCAAATAAATTGACCAATTTTTCCATTTTTTATAATCATTTGAAATTTGAACCTACCCACTCCCATTGAACACAGTTCAGTTTCCGCTTCTTAACCCCAGATTTTAAGCTCAAAATTTAAGTTTATGTCTAAACTTCTAAAAAAAATTAATGAGATGCAAAAAATAACGGTAAAAAATAGTTGTTCGTTACTCCAAAGTCTAAAGCGCCCTCTATCGTCATTTTTTGAAATTTATCTTCATAATTTATTTTCAAGACAATACTAACATAAAGAATAGTTTTAGTGAAAACCGCAAACGAATCGACCAATTTTCCCGTTTTTTATAATCATTTCAAATTTTGGACCCTAAACTTTGATGGCGCCTATCTCCTTCGGAAGACGTTTGGGACCCTTAGTTTCCCATATAATATTATTTGTCTTGATGTGTACTATCACCCCTTAAAGTTTTGCCCAGTAGTTTAGATACACCCTGTATATACCTTGGGATTCTCATGGTCAAAGCCTTGTTTTTGTTAAATAACCAATGACAATCAACATTCCCCGAGCGTCTGAAACCAAGCAGTACCCCTCACTACTAACTCGTAAGCTAATGTTAAATCTATGAAAGAATTTTTTTCAAATTTATGTAAGTGAAAAAAAAAACTTTATATATATAATCTGTAACTAAAATGGAAAAAGTAAACACTTATCCGGTTAGAATTCAAACTCAGTTATTCTAAGCCAGAAAAAAAGAATCAGTTGGAACTACACACATATATATATATATTTGGCATATACCGGGTGTCCCAAAAATGACTGATGGATTTTAAAATTCAATAACTTCCAAACGGTGACAGCTATTTAAAAATTTTTTGCAGGAGGGTTATGTATGATGTCAGGAGTTTTTTCTACCGCAATTTTTTATTTTAGTTCGCATCTCAAACAATAGGTGGCGCTGACGGCGGTTGAAGGCCAGGTCGACGCTTCACTCAGCACTGATCACCTGGCCTTCAATCGCCGTCAGCGCCACCTATTGTTTGAGGGCGAACTAAAATAAAAAATTACGGTAAAAAACTCCTGACATTATACATAATCCTCCTGCAAAAATTTTTTAAATAGCTGTCACCGTTTGCAAGTTATTGAATTTTAAAATCCATAAGTCATTTTTGAGACACCCGGTTAGAGGTCTGCACGGGCCGGAATTTCCAGGCCCGGCCCGGCCCGTAGGAAATTTTTTTCGGCCCGGCCAGTTGTAAAACTCAAAAGTTCGGCCCAAGCCCGGCCCGGCCCGGTCCGTAGAAAAATCAGAGAAAACAGGCCCGGCCCGTTTTGGCCCGTTACAATTTCTACGATTTCTAAAAAAAATCAGATTTTTATCATATAATTAAGATTTTTTTGAAGAGTACTGCATACATATCTATGGAATGATTTTACAGTATATTTTAGAGGAAATACACATTAGTAACATTAATGGTTACTAAGGTTCTTAGGCTTTCAACATTCAAATAAAGATTCATAAAAAAATTAATATGGCTTAGAATAAAAGAAAAAAAAAAATTTAAAAACATCATAACTTTTGAACTGTTTAATAAAAGAAGATTTATAAAAATATTTCTATATCATTTTATTAAAGATTTTAAATCTAAATTCATACATTAATTCAAAGAAGCTCCTTTCTGATACATTTCTAAACTCATTTTTTCCCGGAAATGCATAAGATTAGCAGGTGTCTTCATTCAGAAATTATATAATCGAATTGCGTTATTGATTTTTTGATACAAGTATTTTAAGAACACTGCAAGCAAATAAAATATTGTCATAGTTGACGTTTTGAATAGAATTTCCGGAAGCGATAGCATGGGAAGGGAGCAAAACCTGTAACCATTTGAGAAACTATTGTATCTCAACAAGGTTATACAAGTATTTTATTTACCAAAAATGAAAAACGCTATTCGATTCCAAATCCCTTCAATAGTCAAGCTTATCACTTTTATATTTTTACAATTAAAAATTAATGTAAAAATGTGTCAAACTTTCGCGTTATTGAAAAATTAATTTAAAAACCATCAAGAAGTATATATCCAAAGATTAAGCTAACATAAGTTCTTTATCGCTGTTCATAATTTTACAAATTATGTTGTCTGCCCTACAGATCTTGAGAACAATTAAGTCTTCTTTCGGTCTGGCAAGTCTATATGTAGAAAAATAATGCCTTGATCTCCAATTTTGATCTGAGCCCTGCACGAGTCAGTTTAAAAAATATTAAAACGAGTTACACACAATGTAACTGTTCGATGCCGATCTCTACACTGCACAAGTTACATTTTTATATTGATGCTGTCAAACTAGTATGGCTCGTGACACACATTTATATTTATTCTCGTTAAAACCATTTTCGTTGAAAATAAGTTTATATTTTATCGTTTACGTTCAAATCTTCAAAACGGGCCGGTAGACCTGAAAATTTTTATATTGGCCCGGCCCGTACAATTTTTTTGCCGGCCCGGCCCGGCCCGTTGAAAGAACATTCTCATTCTGCCGACCCGTTAGCAAATTCGAAACGATTCCGCCGGCCCGCGAGCCGGGCCGGGTACGGGCCACGGGCCAGGCCCGGGCCCGTGCAGACCTCTACACCCGGTATCATTTAAAACTAAATTTTAGGGATCTGGTTTCTTCACGTGACTCATTGGCTGATATTGTTCAAGCTAAAGTTAATCCCATGGGAGCTTTGTATACACATTTCTTGCTAATATTTTAATTATTATTAAATGATTTTTATTTTTTAAGGATTTTTTTTTTCAATAAGGAACCTGCGGTCAATAACTTTTCCTGTATATGAGGAGGGGGCGGGGCAGAATCAAGATTGCCCTGGCCCTGGGCGTATAACTTCTGCCCTTCAGCCAAATTCAGAATGTGATACGCACTTCGTTTTATAATATTTTCACTTATCTCCACGAACAATGTGATGCCATCATTTGCATACTAAATTCCGTATGTCAAATCCATTCCGACACACTCAAAGCAACATGTGACGCAGGGGATTTGACCTTTTACGTGACATATTTAATCACCTTGACTTGGAAACGATCTACAGCTTAGGATTCTCATGGTCAAAAGACCTTGTTTTTGTTAAATAACCAATGACAATTAACATTCCCCGAGCGTGTGAAACCAACCAGCAACTCGCAACTCAACTCAACCTACTAACTCGCATGCAACATCTTTCCGAGTGTACAAACACGGACCGTACGGGGGAGGTGCACCCCTTTTTGTTTTTTACATCACTACATTGTCTTTCCGCTTCTCACCGTGGATCAGGGGTTGTCTATTGTTTGCGTTACGCAAATTCATGGTTATTTGAGACCCCCAGGTCGTTTTCTTCGTATGTCAGAGCAGGGTCGTAGCCAGCAATGAGTGAAAGAGGGGGGCGGGGGGCGAAGGAAGCGGTCGCCCTGGGCTCAGAAATTTAGAGGGCAACAAATTTATACTATCATTTTTAGCCTGTCACAAGAAAAAGTTCGGGGGGAAGGGCGTCAAACTGAGACTTCGCCCAGGGCGCAGTTTTCGCTTCGCACGCCCTTGATCGTAGACAGAAGTGAAAAACAGGGAGGGGGAGCGTGAAAGGGGGGGGGGGTAGAAACGCGAAAAACCATGTTTGCTCCGGGCACAAAAAAGGGTTATTTTCAGCCCTCCCCCCTTACCCTATCCGCTTTTTAATTGCCACGAAATGAATGGACGACCCCTAACTGATGGCAGGGTCCAGCTCTTTAAATGCGTCCTTTCCCACGCAGTGACGATCGCAGTTAATATTCATACGCACCGCAGAGGGTGTTGCCAATTATATTTCTGTAATTCCACCGGAACCAACTATGACAATGAGTGCTTAATTCTCGAATGTTTTGATTGTGTTTTTCCTATAAGGAAGATTACGATCAAAGACCAGAGAAAAAAAGGGTAATGGGGCTTTCACCGCGAACAATGGAGGTTACTGTAAATTGTTTTGCGATAATTGCTGAAATTATACGTATGGTTTACGGACAGGGTATTAAGTTTGTTTTCTTACGTGCATCTTACGTGGTGGAATATGGATAATGACGTGGTAATATAAAGGTAGTAAATTATAGCATAATAAATAAATAAAAAAAATACATATTTATTTTATTTTTAATTTTTCTCTAATGGGATTAGCGACCTATAAACTCATTGTTTTATTTTTTGAAAGTGCATTTTAAGTACTGTTCAAGGCCATATTATATGAATTATGGCATATATTTATCACACAAGAAATAAAAAAAATGGGTAGGAAAATTTAGGGAATTTTTCTGATTATTTTACGCGTTATGAAGCACATTTAAAGCATCCCACGCGCGCTCCATATAAATTAAGAATTATATAAATTCTCAAATCCATAAAGGGAACTTTAAGACTAAACTAAACTAAACTGTGTGGCATTACAAGCCCCGACAGTGCCCATCCCTGTTTATAAGAGCCTGGACTCCGAGGTGCTATGCAGCATGCGTCTCGGTCAGGTAGGTTATAAAAATTATAAATTCGGAAGTCATTGTCGGACGTTCCTCTCAGTCCGCACAACTTTGAAGAAAGTCCGTGGTAGTTATAGCTGCCACCACCGATATTATAAGGTGATATTGGTCACCCACTGTGATGATAGCATATAGCATACCTTCCTCAGTGCTCGAGCACTGAGGAAGGTATGCTATATGCTACCGAAACCGGTATGCTTGGAATACGAATATTCTGGTGTTCTAACGTTGAAAATTATTTTTACTTTATCATATTGCACCAGGCAACAACCTATTACCTATTATAAAATACTTTTAAATACTATACATTTCTTTTAAGTGATATTTGCTTTAAAGCGAATTTTTATTGAATTCTCTTCATTTGTATCAACAAAGCATGCGAAAAATGACTGTAACCATTGTTTAAATATCACTCTAAACAAAAGAGATAAATTCTATTAAAAAAAAAAATAAATGTATACTTTGAAAACGATATAATAACGGTTGGGGAGGGTCGAGGGATAATAATGTATGATATCGAAAAGAGGGGGGGGGAAGGGTCCAAAATTACCAAAAAAGTTAATAACGTTATATTTGCATAGTTCCACATTTACATAGTGTATTTCTGAGGTTTTGAAAAGATTTTAGGCATTTGAATACAAATATTTCTGAGGACAGGTTAGTGATGGGCGATTTCGATTTTTTAAATCGATTTAATCGATACTACGGCCAACTCGATTTAATCGATACTTTAAAAATTTTAATCGATTTCTCTGAAGGTAATATAATTTTAATTTTCCTCCAAAAGTCGAAGATAAAATAGACGGATGTGCCAATTCCAAAATTTCAGTGTATTAGTTTCTAAGATAGAAGAATTAAAAAAACCTCAGAACCCCCCCCCCCCCCATCTGCAAAATAGCGTTTTTTGTTGAGTGATGTACACCAAAAATTGATCAGGATCAATTTTTCTTAGGTACCTGCTGAATCTGAATTTTGATGAAAATCCATGAAAGCGCGAGATACAGCTATTGCGAAATCATAAAAAATGCAGCATATCAGCGCCACCTGTAGGGCAATTTACACCAAGAACTAAATAACACTAATCTATGTCAGAGATTTACTGAATCTGAATTTTGATGAAAATTCGTTCTTGAGATAGCGCTATTGCGTTAATCATGAATAAAGCAGTATAGCAGCGCCATCTCTTAAGCGATTTCCACCAAAATGTAATTAGCATCAAATAATATCAAGGAATAATTGAATCTAAATTTTTATGAAAGTCCGTACATTTGTTCTTGAGATAAAGCTAAAATGGAAACAGGGGCGTGCGAAAAGAGAACTGCGCCCGGTTCAAAGTTCCAATTTAGCCCCCCCCCCCCCTATTAACTTTTTCTTGTGATAGGTTAGAAGTGATGTTAGTAGTAAACATTTGGCGCCCCCTAAATTTCCGTGCTCGGAACGACCGCTTCCTTTCGCCCCCCCCCCCCCTTTCACGTGGCGCTGAGTGGAAATTGTGAAAAATTCAGTATAGCAGCTCCATCTGAGAAGCTATATACATCAAAATGCAAAAAACATCAATTCATATCAAGGACTAACTGGATCTAAAATGTGATGAAAATCCGTTCATTCGTTATTCAGATATAGCTGTTGCGCAAATCGCAAAAAATGCAGCATAGCAGCGCCACCTGTTAGGCTATATACACCAAAAATTAATTAGATTCAGTTTATATCAAGGTCAAACTAAATTTAAAGTTTTGTGGAATTCCGTGCATTTGTTCTTGAGATAGAACGGTTAGAAATTTTTGTCGTTTACAGACTCACAGAGTGACAGACAGACACACACACAGACAGATATTTCTTAAAACCATGAAATTGTGTTAAAAACCTTCTAAAATATATAAATCCATCGAAAACGGGAGGTCAAAAATTTTCACGAATCTAATACTCTCTTCTTGTAAAGTTACAAAAGAAAGTAAAAATGTAAAATCGATTCTGCCCGTAAGATCGGTCTTTAGATTCGATTTCGATCTTTAGATTCGATGTCGATCTTTAGATTCGATTTCGATCTTTAGGTTCGATGTCGATCTTTAGATTCGATTTCGATCTTTAGATTCGATTTCGATTTTTTTTTCTTTTTTTTCTAGGCTAAATCAGTGTTGAATGCAGTTATTTTTCTGCGACTCCGGAGGAATCCATCATGTTTTACAGCTCTGTAAGAGAGGGGGAATCGCAATCTGTGCATTAAAAAGCATAAAATCTCATAACTTCTGGGGGGGAGGGTAATCCCCTATGAGCCAACCCTTTAATTAGACACTAGGTTAAATCGTTATATTTTTGTTTAGAAGTCCAGTTATTTGAAGTATTAGTTTATTATGTTTTATTTTTCACGCTCGTCTCTTCTAATCCCCCCCTTCCGCGTCAGTTTTAACTTACAGGGCCGTTCGAAATACAGTAAAACCTCTAAATAACGGACACCTCGGGAACGCAGAAGTTGTCCGCTATTCGGAGGTGTCCGCTATTGAGAAAAACTCAGAGATTCAATAAACGCTAAGAAATACTTAATGTTTCATTAATTGACTTTTATATGTCCTAAAACTTCTATTATATGATTAATCAAAAATTTAAATTATTTTTTAAGCAATAAAACTACAATAAAATTGTGTATACCCTCATCTACTGTCTGGTACACGCCTATGAAAAAAAACTAACAAAAGTTTATTTTTGCTTGTGATTACATGCAATTTGTTTTTTAATGTGACGTATTGGACATTATAGACTTCCGGACTGGAAACGGGGGATTGCACTTTTTGAGCTTTAAAACATAAAATCTCAAAATCATCCGGGGAAACATTTTGAATGTTCTGGGAGATGTTCCTGCCGGGCAACCTCCTGAATTCAACACAAAACGAAGGATTGCACTTTTTGAGCATTGAAAACATAAAATCTCAAAATCATCCGGGGAAACATTTTGAATGTTGGAGATGTTCCTCCCGGACAACCTTCTGAATTCAACGCAAAATGGGGGATTGCACTTTTTGAACATTAAAAACATAAAATCTCAAAATCATCCGGGGAAACATTTTGAATGTTCTGGGAGATGTTCCTCCCGGGCAACCTCCTGAATTCAACACAAAACAGGGGATTGCACTTTTTGAGCATTGAAAACATAAAATCTCAAAATCATCCGGGGAAACATTTTGAATGTTCTGGGAGATGTTCTTCCCGGGCAACCTTCTGAATTCAACACAAAATGGGGGATTGCACTTTTTGAACATTAAAACCATAAAATCTCAAAATCATCCGGGGAAACATTTTGAATGTTCTGGGAGATGTTCCTCCCGGGCAACCTCCTGAATTCAACACAAAACAGGGGATTGCACTTTTTGAGCATTGAAAACATAAAATCTCAAAATCATCCGGGGAAACATTTTGAATGTTCTGGGAGATGTTCTTCCCGGGCAACCTTCTGAATTCAACACAAAATGGGGGATTGCACTTTTTGAACATTAAAACCATAAAATCTCAAAATCATCCGGGGAAACATTTTGAATGTTCTGGGAGATGTTCCTCCCGGGCAACCTCCTGAATTCAACACAAAACAGGGGATTGCACTTTTTGAGCATTGAAAACATAAAATCTCAAAATCATCCGGGGAAACATTTTGAATGTTCTGGGAGATGTTCTTCCCGGGCAACCTTCTGAATTCAACACAAAATGGGGGATTGCACTTTTTGAACATTAAAACCATAAAATCTCAAAATCATCCGGGGAAACATTTTGAATGTTCTGGGAGATGTTCCTCCCGGGCAACCTCCTGAATTCAACACAAAACAGGGGATTGCACTTTTTGAGCATTGAAAACATAAAATCTCAAAATCATCCGGGGAAACATTTTGAATGTTCTGGGAGATGTTCTTCCCGGGCAACCTTCTGAATTCAACACAAAATGGAGGATTGCACTTTTTGAACATTAAAACCATAAAATCTCAAAATCATCCGGGGAAACATTTTGAATGTTCTGGGAGATGTTCCTCCCGGGCAACCTCCTGAATTCAACACAAAACAGGGGATTGCACTTTTTGAGCATTGAAAGCATAAAATCTCAAAATCATCCGGGGAAACATTTTGAATGTTCTGGGAGATGTTCTTCCCGGGCAACCTTCTGAATTCAACACAAAATGGGGGATTGCACTTTTTGAACATTAAAACCATAAAATCTCAAAATCATCCGGGGAAACATTTTGAATGTTCTGGGAGATGTTCCTCCCGGGCAACCTCCTGAATTCAACACTGGTCGTGGGGGCGGGGGGGATGAGGGACTTTCCTAAGCTTATCCTCTACATCTATCTGTGATCACAAAATTTGTGACACATTTCCCCAATAAATTTAGACGCTTTTTAATTTTTTTTTTAACTTCCTTTCTCGTTAAAAAATACTTTTTCATTCTTTATCGCCGAAAATAGTGTCCGCTATTCGGAATGTCCGTTATTCAGAGATTAAACATAGAAAAATTTAAGTTTTGGGAGTGGGTATTAGAAAATTGTCCGTTAAATAGAGGTGTCCGCTATTCGGGAGTGTCCGTTATGGAGGTTTTACTGTATGCATACAGTTTTAAAAATGTCCAATTCTCGGTCTATTTTATTTTAGATCCACATTTTAAATCCTTGACAAAATATAAATAAAGGGTCGCCCTTCCGCCCGTTTGAGGTTTATCTGCGCCCCGCCCGGGGGCATAGTTTTTTGTTTCTTCAAAAGAAACAACAACAAAAAAAATTTGAGGTGGGGCTTGCACCCTCCCCCAATATACACCTTAAAATTTCGCTCATTTAATTATCTAGGTACCATTTTTAAGTTAAAAGTTTAAGCTACATGGCACCCCCAGAGCTGTGGACCCCTCCCCCCCCTGTCGATCACTCACCTAATTTTGCTTATTTCTTCACTTCATTTCAATCTTTAAAAGGCTATGACTTTGCTTCTACAGGAGTTACAGTGATGAGAAAAATTCTAGTACAGCTAACCATTTCTCGCCGTTCTTTTTGCTATTCCAGTTTCCCGCTTTTCCCTATAGGACCTTTTTGGGGGGGGGGGGGGGCAAATGGGGTTTTTCTCATTTCTTGATACAATATGTCTGTTGAAAGCTTATGCTTCATACATTACAAATCTAGCATAAGAAATTTTCTCCCATCATTTCAGGTCACGTTACGGACCCATAAAGTGTTAAAATTTTAATTTTTCAAACTTCTTCAAAAAAAAAAAAAAAAAAAAAAAAAAAAAAAAAAAAAAGAAAAAGAAAAAGAAAAAAGAAAAAGAAAAACATTGATACATATCAGCGAAACTGGGGTTCGAACCCGCAATAGTTTGATTGCACACGTAATCCCTAAGCTTATTGGCCACCGAGTACTCAGCAGCTCTATTATTTCTTTAGATTGTCATCTTTAAATTCGTAATATCTTTTGAATGGAATGTCCGATTTGAATAATTCAAAAAGTAATCTACAGATATTGTAACAGGCATGAATACAAGATGATTTATTTGGATAAGGATTAAGGTATCGATAGTATGGTCTAACTTTGGTTGGTGTATTTATCGAGTTTTAAAATGTAAGAAAGTAGTTATATTGAGTTAACTACAATAGCTGGACATATGGTATCGCGGGTTTTTTTTTTATAGATATTAATATGTTCTTTAATATTATAGAACTTTTTTTTATTCATTTAAAAGTATTTCCTGACGATTCAAAATTATGTATCCTAACGATTCAAAAAATACACACGTAATTGTTCAAGGTTTCATTTCTATCGGCACTCTCGGAGTGCCACTATTTTTTTTTTTTTTTTTTTTTTTTTTCATGTTCGCCCGTCCTACCGCCCCCTCCCCCCTTCCTCACCAATCTTAACTTACAGGTTCGTTCAAATTATGACTGCGATTTAAAAAAAGTTTAATGCTCGTTCTATTTTGTTATAAATCCATATTTTGAAACCTCAACAAAAGATACATTTGGGCCGGGGTCGCCCTTCTGTCCGTTTGGGATTTACCTTGCCCCCCTGGGTGGGGGGCATATTTTTTGTTTATTCCACACCATCTCATGTAACATATGGTTATAAAGCTTTTCTCTCATCGTTTTTTTTTTCTGTTACTACCCCTCTCTCCACCTAGTTTCATGCTCTTGGCACTTTTTATAGTTTCAAAGAGTGCATGTTCCCCGCGGGCCACCCCATGAATTCAACACTAAGTTAAACACTATATTTTTGTTTAGAAGCTCAGTTATTTGGGTTATTAGTTAAGTATGTTTTTTTTCCCAAGTTTGTCTGTTCTAATCCCTCGCTCCCCCCCCCCTTCCTCGCCAATCTTTACTAAATGGGCCGTTCAAAGTATGCATGCAATTTTTAAAATGTCCAATTCTCGTTCTATTTTATTGTAAATCCTCATTTTGAAACTTCGACAAAAGATACATTTGGGCTATGGTCGCCCTTCCTTCAAGAATGGGGTTTACCTGCCCCCTTGGGAATGGGGCATATTTTTTGTTCTTCCAAACTATCTCGTGTAACATTTGGTTGGCATTAGAAGCAAAAAAGTTTTTTTTGTCTATACTCCTTGTTCCCCATCCTAGTTACACGCTCTTGGCACTCTTTATCCTCGGTTTAATGCCAAGTTACTCAGTGTTGTTATTAGTTGAGTTATGTCTCTCAAATTTGTCAAGTTTTTGTAAAAGTGTCAATCATTTTAAAATTTAAAATTCTTATTATCCGACTCTAAAATCTGCAATAGCTTAATTCTATGCCTCCCTAAATTTGGATGGGGGGTGGGAGGCGGTAATTACGGTCCTGCTGATTGTCTAAGTTTTGGAATTAGTAATTTGGATGTAATTCGAAATATCGATTCTAGTATCGTTTCTAGAACTGAGAAATCGATTCTTATTATGATCGATGTTGTTTTATACGATATCGATTTTAATCGATTCTCAAATTTTCCAGAATCGCCCATCACTAGGACAGGTTATTTTAAGAAATGTTCTATCTTTAGCTTTCTCTGTACATCAGTCAACCTAAGCATCGACTTTTTCCTTCGCAATTCGACCGGAAGGCAACAACTATCTTGCCGAAAGTCTTCCGGGATTTTCCGAAACAAAACTCTCACTTTCTCGCGAATGCCTCTAGAACTCATGGACGCAAAAAACCTGAAGGGATACATTCTTTCAAGGATCGTTCGTAAGGGTGTTCTTAAATCAAAAAGGGCAACTTTGTGACACATGCATTAATTTATTTTTGTTCGGAAATGCATGAAAGTAGCAGAAGTTGTTATTCAGAAACTGTCTAATGGCACTCATTCTTTTGTTTTTTAAAAAACACAATAGATTTTTCATAACGAGCCTTCAAAGTGGACACTTTTGAGCCTATTTCCCGACGAACGCAGAAAAACCGGTCGGAAAGGAGGAGAAAAACGGGTGATCGCGTCACCGAAATAGCTTATAACTCGATAAGTAATTGAATGATCATATAATGGAAAAATAAGTTCGATTCGAAATCGCTTTCCTAGTCAGGCATTAAAATTTTATAACTTTCTGTTAAAAAATGAATTTGTAAATGTGTCAAAACGTTTTTCGCTTGTTGAGCGGATCAGTTGAGAACATCCTTAAGGGTGTTCTTAACTGAAAGTTATAAAATTTTAATGCCTGACTATGAAAGCGATTTCGAGTTGAACTTATTTTTCCATTTTATGTTAATTAAATTACCTATCCAGTTCTAAGCTATTTTGATCACTTGAACACCCGTTTTTCTCCTCCTTTTCGACCGGTTTTTCTGCTTTCGTCGGGAAATGTGTTCAAAAGTGTCAACTTTGAAGGCTTGTTATGAAAAATCTATTGTGTTTTTTAAAAAACAGAAAATTGAGTGCAATTAGAGAGTTTCTGAATAATAACACCCGCTGTTTTCATGCATTGTCCGAACAAAAATAAATTAATGCATGTGTCACAAAGTTGCCCTTTTTGATTTAAGAACACCCTTAAATCAAAAAAGGCAACTTTGTGACATGAGTTTTAATTTAATTTTGTTTGGAAAGACATGAAACGTACAGGTGTTCTTGTTCAGAAATTATCGAATCGCATTGTTTTTTTTCTTTCTTTGCAAATGCACAGGGCCGTAACTACCGCCGGGGCAGCCAGGGCACTGCCCCGGGGCCCCCAAGCCTGTGGGGCCCCAAACTGATGGTTAAAAAAACTATTGATTTTAGTTTCTAGTCTAACTTCCTATAAAATGCCAAAAAGTTCTAGATAACTATAAAAGTTCTAGAGTAGATGTGTTTGCTTGTCCGTCGAAATACTCCATACGCTTCGCAGCAAAAGCAGTTCTGGATCAGACAGCAGAATGTTGAGTCGAATGTGTCATGTCGCGCCAGCATGTTTGCCGACCCCACCGAAGCTAGTATAAGGAAGAAAATATGAGCTTCTGATCGGTTGAATAATATAAAAAGCATCTAAAAAATTCTAGAAAATCTTTCTTCTTATATGTACTATTAAGGTAACAAAACGCTCTGTTTGTGTGTGTGTGAGTGTGTGTCTGCAATGACTAGCAAAATCTAGTAGGAGTCTGAAATTTTAGGTGAAGATAGTCCAAGACAGGTCCTGATGCACCTGAGGCTCAGATTTTTAATAGTTAAGGGCCAGGGCCCCTGGGCCTCTTACAATTTTTATGCGCCAAATTGTTAATAGCTTGACTCCTTTTTATCTAATATTCTTCGTTTTGAGGCACCTTTTTCCTTTTAGATATTCTCGCCTTTTTACTTTTCAGTTATGACCCTGGACCCTTTGGGCCCGTTTTAGGGCCCCTTAAAGTCTTTGTGATAATAAATTGTTAATGAATTGCTTCCATTTAATTCGATCTTCATTTTTGGGATACCTGTTCCATTTAGATATTTTCAAATTTTTACATTCCATATAAGACCCTGGGGCCCCCTAGGTAATCATAGGGCCGACCCAGGGCCCCTTGATCTTTTTGTGCGCTAAACATTTTTTACTCCCTAAATTTCTCACCTTCTCAGTGCAAAATTTTAAAGCTGAATCTTGGACTATTATATCGGATATTTTATTCCGGCCCTGGGAGCCCTTTTTTTAACGCTTACCCAAACAATTGGTGCATTTAAAAAAATATTTTTATTGCGAATAATTCATACTCTATGCTTAATTTTGACTAATTAAAGGTCTAAAGCGCTATGTACTAATCATTTTAACATGTTTTCATGTTAGGGGCCTGGTTGTATTTGTCAGTTGGCCCCAATGGGGCCCTCTATCATAGCTCCCTTAAAAATGATCGGATTCACTAGCTTTTATTTCTAACTTTTTAGGTCCTCCAACTACGACATAAACAACGTCAAAAAAAAAAAAAAAAAAAAAAAAAAAAAAAAAAAAAATCTTACACTTCAGCTACCACTATTTATGAATATTAATCGCCTTCTTGGGGCCCTTGGTGTAGCTTCTTTAAAAATGATCCAAATTGCTTTCAATTTTATTTAACATAGTTATAGCGTCTTCCCATCATTTTAATAACTACAAAAAATATCTTTATACCCAACTACATGCAAAATAAATTCCTGGCCCCTTGAAGTTTCTGTAATAATAAATTGTTAATAAATTGCTTCCTTTTAATCTGATCTTCATTTTTAGGATTCTGTATTCATTTAGATATTTTAATGTTTTGACATTCCATACAAGACACTATGTTCCCCTGTGGAATCATTGGGCCCAGCTCAAGACCATGAACATTTTGTGAAATAAACATATTTCACTTCCTATATTTCTGATCTTTTTAGTGCAAAATTTTAAAGATATCTGGGAATCTTCTTTCAAGACCAACACAGAAAACCTGATGTTTTTATTCGGACCCTAGGGCACCTTTTTAAACATTTACCCAACCAATTGGTGCATTTAAAAATATATTATTCCAACGAATAGTTCCTACTACATGCTTAATTTTGACTAATTAAAGATCTAAAACGCTATGTACTAAAATATTTTAACATGTTTTCATATTAGGGCCCTGGTTTTAACTGTCAGTTGGTCCCTACGCGCCCCCATATTATAGCTCCCTTAAAAATGGTCCAATTCACTAGTTTTTAGGTGCGTTTGTAATTATGTAAATACGTAGCACCTATTGTTGTCGCTCAGTCCGTCCGTCCGTCCGTCTGTCTGTCCGTCTGTCTGTCCGTCTGTCCGCATATAACAACGCAAAAACTACCCAACCGAATCGTTTGAAATTTAAAATACATAATTATAACATAATTTTGTCGAGTCATTTCAAATTTTATGAAAATCGGATGGACAGATCAATTACAGGGACATTCAAAAGGATTCCGTTACATTACGGTCAATAGGGAAAAAAGTTTTAAATGCATTTTAATCGTTTGAAATTTAAAACATATAATTATTGCGTAATTTAGTCGAGTCATTTTAAATTTTATGAAAATCGGATGGACAGATCAATTACAGGGACATTCAAAAGGATTCCATTACATTACGGTCAATAGGGAAAAAAGTTTTAAATGCATTTTAATCGTTTGAAATTCAAAACATATAATTATTGCGTAATTTAGTCGAGTCATTTCAAATGTTATGAAAATCGGATGCATAGATCAATTACAGGGACAATCAAAAGGATTCCGTTACATTACGGTCAATGGGGAAAAAGTTTCAAATGCATTTTAATGATGTTACATTCATTCGAACACAATAAGAATTGGCATGAATCTATGAAATATATACTAAAATATGCATTCTGTTCAATCTGTGATGCAAAGAATTTTTATTATTAAATTACAGGGCCACACAAAAGTATTCCACTATATAATGCTATACGGGGAAACATGGTTTGGTACGTGTTTTAATTATATTCAACTATTTCACATTTTATGAATAAGATATACGTTGCTGAGGTGTAATAAAAATTACTTCCTGTATATTTACAGAAACGTAAAGATTTCGACTACTGTACTGTATCCGGTGTACGCTCTACTATATCAGCAAGATCTGAATATTTTTAAAACTTCGTTATCGTACGAACGCACGTCATTTGCTACGTTCACGTGCAATTATATTGTTTTTTTTTTTCCTAACAACTTTTTATGTCCTCTTGCTATTACATGAACGACAAAAAATTTCTCAGACTTCAGCTACCATTAATTTTGTTTATAATTGCTTTCTTGAGACCCTTGGTGCAGCTTCTTTAAAAATGAGCCAAATTGCTTTCAATTTTATTTAACATAGTTATAGCGTTATCTCATCATTTTAATAACTACAAAAAATATCTTTATACCCAACTACATGCAAAATAAATTCCTGTCCCCTTGGTGCCCGTTGAAGTTTTTGTAATAATAAATTGTTAATAAATTATTTCCTTTTAATTCGATCTTCATTTTTAGGATTCTTTATTCATTTAGATATTTTAGTATTTTGACATTCCATATAAGACACTTTGGCCTCCTGTGGAATCATAGGGCTCAGTCTAGGGCCCCTGAACATTTTGTGAGGCAAACATAGTTCACTCTTTAAATTTCTCCCCTTCTCAGTGCAAAATTTTTAAATTTGAGTCTTGGACTCTTCTTTCAGGAACAAGATTCTCATATTTTCATCCGCGCCGAGAACCCTTTTTTTAAACATTTTCCTAATAAATTTGTGCATTTCGATAAAATATTATTCAAATGAATAATTCAAACCCTATGATTAATTTTGACTAATTGTAGATCTAAAAAGCTAAGTACAAAGACATTTTAACATGTTTTTCTGTTAGGGCCCTCTTTTTAACTGTCAGTTGGTCTTTTTGGGGTCCTTATTATAAATCTATTTAAAATGGTTCAATTAACTCGCTTTTTTTAAACAACTTCTTAAATCCATCAACTACTAAGAAACCTTCCAAGTCTAGCTATCACCAATTTTGAATATTAATCGCTTTCTTGAGGCCGTTGGTGCAATTTCTTTAAAAATGATTCGGATTGCAATTTTCTTTAACATAGCTTTAGCGTCCTCCCATTACTTTAATAACTACAAAAAATATTTTATATCCAACTACATGCGAAATAAGTTCCTGTCCCCTTGAAGATTTTGTACCATAAATTGTTATTAAACTGCCCTCTCTTAATCCAATCTTCATTTTTGGAGCTATTTTTTCACATTCCCGTGTTCTTACTACATTCCATTTAAAAGCCTGAAACTCCCTATGATCCGGGCTCAGGGACCTTGAAATTTTTGTTCTCTATGCATATTTCACCCACTCATTATCGCACCTTCTCAATGCATAATTTTAAAGTTGAATTTTGGACTCTTCTTTCGGGACCTACACCCTGATATTTTTATTGAGGTCCAAGGGCCTTTTTTAAAGAATTTACTCATTTTTTATGCATTTCTTTAAAACATTATTCTAACGAATAATTCATATTCTATGCTTAATTTTGACTAATTGTAGATCTAAAGTGTTAATTGTTTGTTTAAGGTTATCATAACGGGTCTCGGACAACGCCGGATGGGTCATCTAGTCTATTAATAAATACAGTCAGTATCACTTATATGGTCATCTCAGCGGTCCAGAAAAATTAGACCATATTAGCGGAAGCGGGGTGACCATATATGCGGAACAATGCTACAATTATTACGTTATTTAATTACAGGCTTCGTATGCACCAGGGAATTTGAGAGATTTTAAGCATTTAGTACCAGAAATTTCATAGAGTACTTCGCGCTATATCCGAAGAGAGAATTTTTTTTTTCATTAAATAAACCAAATATTACTTTACGAAAATTTTGGTAAGAGATGCTTGAAAGTTTTTGAAGCGTACACGCCCTGAATTATGGCAGTATTATATTCATCTATCAGAATATAGTGCTTATAATAAACAAATAATTAAACTTTTAAGAACATTTTAAAAATTAATTACTGAGTAAAAAGTATAATTACAAATATGCAATGATTGAGAAATTTATTAACTTGCCTTAGCAATCGAAATACAACACGCGTACATTCGTACATTGCACCCATATTCACTGCACTTATATAAAATATTTAGTTATGCAAGATTTGTAGCTTTTCTTGGTTGTTAAAACAACCCTTTCTAAATCTCTAATAGCTTTTAAATGTTCATCTGCAACTTCGAAATTAATAAAAAAACATCTGGGATCATTGATGGCTTTAAGTGCATCTGATGTTGATACTGATTTCTTTTCACAACCACTATCATCTTCATCATTACTTCCTTCGGCATTCAAATTTAGCATATTAAAAACAATATTTTGTATTGAAGCTTCACTATTAGTAGCTAGCAGTGGTGCCAACTTTTGAAAAATATTGGGTGAGCTCAAAAATTTTGAACAAATATAAAAAATTGGGTGGGTTCGATTAATAATGGGTGGATGGAGATATCGAATTATTGAGTGGGCTCGCTCCCCATGAGCCCATATAAGTTGGCGCCACTGGTAGCGAGATCTTCATCAATCTTTGTATACAAATTTTCGTCAGGAACTGAATAACCTCGATTCCGCAGTTTTACTGCCAGCTCAGTTAAGGAAAGATCCTCTTCCGCGTCTACCGATAATTCTTCAGACTTTGGTGAACAGTGAAATCCAGCATGTCGGAAGCAATTTTCAATAGTTTTCTGTGACACCATATTTCAAGTTTGGTCGATGTAAACAATTGCATTTAATAAGGACACTTGGCATTTTTCTTTTCGATAGCAGAAATCATATCTCGCAGAAGAAGCTTTCTATAAATAGTTTTAAAATTATGGATGATACCTTCATCTGAAGGCTGCGATACACACGTGCTATTAGGCACGAAACCAAGTTCATTTGATTTCAAGTCATCAATAGTGGAGTTAGCACGACAATTGTCAGCAATTAATGCAGCTTTCCTGCTCTGTTTTGAAAAAAATTCGATCCCACCTCCTAATTTTTTTTTCCCAGATGTCCTCTACCATTTATGCTTCGTAGACTAGAAGCAAAGATTTGCAATTTTTCATACACCGAGGTTTAAGAAAATTTCCAATCACCACAGGAATAATTTTCCCCGATCCATCCATATTTGTAGCTAGCAAAACAGTTAAGTGTTCTTTACTTTTCTTTCCGCCTACATATTTTTTACCTTTAAAACAAAGAGTTCTGTCTGGCAAGATCCTATAAAAATGTCCGCATTCATCGGCGTTGAAGGTGTTGACAGGTTCATATCTTTCGAGAATGTCCCGCAACATTGCATCTTTCCATTCGTTTAAAGAATTTCCTGTCAAAATCAGCAGCTTCTCCGCACATTTTTTTAAAGCATAGGTTATGTCTTGAATTAAAACTTTGTAGCCAACCATTACTAGCAACGAAACTGGACTCACCAAATTCATTAGCAAATTCCAAGGATTTTTCTTTCAAAATATTCCAGGATATAGGAGCATTTTGCGATCGTGCATATTTAATCCATGACAAAAGAGCCTTATCCACAATTTCATAATGTGACAAGAGCGCACGTTTTCTTTTTTCATCACAGATACGAACATTTGGAGAGTAAAATTTAGCTGCTAAAATGTTGTTTAATGTTGTTCGGGGTATCTAATTTATTTGGCAAATGCAGTTTTAGAAAGATTAGAAATTTTAAACTTTTCGATTAGTTCACTTTATTTTAGAAAATGGTAAATTCTTTCTTTTTGAAGCCATAATAAAAAACGAGTGTTCTTATTTGATGCGTTTGATCTAAATGAAACAAAATTTTTCTTTTTTCTTATTACATCTTAATTTCAGTACACTTTACAAATAAAGAGAAAACTCTAAACAATAAACAGACAGATATCAATCTGATGACTTTTGGGAGGAAGAGAATTGGGGGGGGGGGGGGGGGGTTACGACGGTGATTCAACATAAAAGAGAAATCAGGCTGAGGGAAGGGGAGGAAAGTAAAGGCATCAGTTCACGCCTTCCGGCTTCTGAGAGACTACTTTCTTTTAGCCCGCTTGCTATGTTTCTTCCCACCTAAAAAAATGTCACAAAAGCTAATTAAAAAAATTGCCGAAAACAGGATTGAAAAAAGCGACCATATAACCAATACGTGGGAAAATAAAATGACTATATAAGCGGTGCGCTTTAACACATATTCCCTATTAAGTTACACGGGACTTAAGAAAACTGACCATATAAGCGGGGTGACCTTATAAGCGGGTGACCATGTAGCCGGTACTGGCTATACATAAAATCGAAAAAAAAAATTATCAATTATTCATCTTTCAAAAGCTTTTTAAACAGAAATGCATGATTAAATTACATATATTCAAAAATGAAACTAAATAAAACGCTCTTTAAAGTATTCAACCAATCAGAAGTCCGTATTTTTTTCCCTATGCTAGCTTCAGTGGGATCGGCAGAAATGGCGTCGCCGCCAAGTGCCTGCCGAGTTGAGTTACCCAATTTTACGTTTTTTAGTCATTTTTTGGGTAACATACTATGCACGTTTAAACAGCGGTGTGCGAAAAAAGAAACTGTGCCCAGGGCGAAGTTTCAATTTGCCCTCCCTGGGGGCCCCCCGGAGGTTTTGCCCCGGGGCCTCCAAGTTTATAGTTACGGCCCTGCAAATGCAATAGATGTTTCCGTTTATTTTGTGTCAGCCGATTTTCGCCAAAAGGGTGTTTCCATATTTTGATAATAGCAGACGCGAAAGAATAAAATCTGTCTTCACATGAAAACAATTGCCTATAACTAATACATTGATCAAAATTATGGAAAATACCATTCGATTCCAAATCGCTTTATTAGGCTGTAAGTACGCGAGTAGTATAGTAATGACAGTTTCAGCTCACCCGGTGGACGGTGGTGACCTCTAAGAGGGGTTGAAGGTCATCCGGTGTTCGAGCTGTAAGAGGGGGTGGGGTGAAGGTCATCGTGCGTCACGCAAGGTTAAGATGACGTCATCTTATAGGATGAGTGTGTTTTAGATAAGATTTTTTTTTTTTTTTAATTTTAAGCGGGAATTTTAGGGAGTTAGAATTTTTTTCGGCGTACTATAGTATGAGGGTGTTATTTTAATTTCAATGCGGGGACTTTAAAATTTTCGGCATGTTACAGTACGTGGGGTATGTTTTTCGATTAAATTTTGCTGTTATTCATTTAAAAAGGTAATTAAAAAGTAATTAAAAATAAGGAATGAAGCGACTTTTTTTTTCCACTCTGCTCTTACATGATGAGTTAAGCGGGTATTTTGGGGGAAATTATTATTTTTGAGTACTAATACACGAAGGATATTTATTTATTTATTTATTTTTGTAATTTTAATGCGGGGACTTTAAAATTTTCGGCGTGTTACAGTACGTGGGGTATATTTTTCGATTAAATTTTACTGTTATTCATTTAAAAAGGTAATTAAAAAGTAATTAAAAATAAGGAATGAAGAGACTTTTTTTTTTTTTCACCGTGTTCTTTGATGAGGGGTTAAGCGGGTATTTCGGGACACAGAATGTTTTTTTTTTGTACTATTGTACGAGTGGTTTTTAATTTTAATGTGGCGACTTAAAATTTTTCGGTGAACTTTAGTTTAAGGATCTATTTTTTCGATTTTAAGCCGAAATTTTGGGTAGATTGATTTTTTTTTTTTCACCGTGTTTTAAATAAGGGGATATTTTGGGCACATAGAATTTTGCTTTCTATACTATTATTTCTAATAACAAAGAATTAATTATTATTTCTAATAAAATTAATTAATAATATTAATTAATTTAATTAATGAATTAATTGATAATTATTTTAATACTTAATAATTAATTAATAAGATTAATTAATTAACAAAGCATCGGTCATATGATATACATCACGTGACCAGTTGATGACATATGTTCTATGACGTCACCTATCTTAAGATAAAATTATCTGATAACATTTTCTGATAAGGACTTTGAATCTCTCATTTCTTCCTAAACCTTGGAGTGAGAAGGACGTGTATTTGTGAAAGTGTTGGATTAGGTGAGTATACAATGTTAAATGTGTCTTTATTATTAAAGTATTTCAATTTAATTATGCATGAAAATTAAATATTTTTTTCCAAATTTTAGTACAACTTGAAAACAATAATTTGAAATAATAAAATATGAAAATTAGAATGAAAAGTTTCGCTTGCACATTTCATAACACTGGGATAAACTGGCATCAGTAATAATTTTATTTAAAAATGTTTTTTAAATAATAGAAGGGAAAATAATCATCTTTAAAAGACTAACTGAATTATTCACATATTTTTAAACATTGATATTAAAGGTTTTTTAGATAAATTTTATAAAGATATGCTGAGACATAACCAAATAGGTTGAATATCATATAAAACTTATGAATATTACTAAGCTGAAACATTGAAAACCTGCTTTGACAAGTTATTTTTTTCAAGTTAGTTAAGTTATGTTATTTGCATGTGAGACTTTTTTTATAAAACCATACTGGGAAATAACCAAACAGGTCGATTATCATATGAAACTTATGATTATTACTAAGTTGGAATAATCAAAACCTGCTTTGACAAGTTAATTTTTTCAAGTTAGGTTAGTAACGTCACTTACAAATGAGAATTTTTATTAAAATAATTTGTTGATTTCTTAAGATATTTGGTAAAATGTTAGCAAAATACTAAAAGAAGTATGAAGACCTTGTCTGTTGACTTTAAATTTGTGTATTAAATGAATTTTCCAAGTTTTACCATGCACATGCAAAGGTTTCATTTAAGTAAGGAAAAATTATTACATATGTCATTGTTTTTTCGATTAAAAATGATAAGTCTTACATCTTAAAAATTTTGTTCATGTGTCAATAAAAGCTTTTTGGTCACTAGGGCAAACAAATACCTGGTTGTTAGGGTTGATAAACAGTTGGGTGGTTGGTTGTTGAAAACTTATCAATGAGATGAAATTGAAGGGGAGGGGATGTAATAATTTAACAGTTAAAACTGAAAATCTAACTGACATACTAGTTATTTGCGGAAACAGTTGAATGGATGGTTGGTTGGTTGGTTGATTAAAACTTATCAATGAGATGTAATTGAAGGGGGAATCTAATAACTTAACAGTTAAAACAGAAAACTTTAATCACATATAAATGATTATGGCTATTAAAATTTGTCGATTACTAAATATTAGTGAATCATTTTTAAATAATTTGTAAAGTTTTGTAAAATTATTTTAACAATTTGTTTAAACCTTTAACACGAACTTGTATTTTTGATATATTTAACTTTTTTTTAACTTTTTTAATGATATTAAAATTATTAATAAGTAATCACACTATGACTGATAAACTAAAATATAATACATTTCATAAGAAGTGAATATGTCTATTTAACTGATGAGGTGACTCATAAAATCTCAAAGTAATCCAAAACATATGTGATTTTTTTCTTTTCTTCGTGATTTTTAACTGATAAGTCACAATAAAAATTATTTTTGCATGTGTGAAGTAATCACTTTCGATGATCTTTCTTACTTTTTAGTTACTAAATTACGGGCTTTAATGGCCCAATGGTTAGTGTCGCGTGTTAAAAATGAGAAGTATGATCAGATGTTTGTGGTTTCGAAACCTGCAAGAAAAATTATCAAGAAAATGTTGTTATGTTAATGCATCTTACCTGCAAATAATGCTTATCATCGAAAGGGCATAAGCTAATCTTATTCTGTGTTAACGTGTGCAGACGTTGTGCATCATAATTTTTCAAACTGTCGAAAAACTTCGGTTATAATATTGTGTTAATGAAAATTCAAATTATATACATCATAAACAGCTTCTCTATACTCTTCAGTGATGTGATCGTGATCATGTGTGCGTTTCGAATATAAAGAATACTTTCAAATATGACACAACTTTGTTTCTTGAAATGCCATTTCTTACACGGATATAAACTTTAAAGACTCTATATTTAATAACTTCTGTCCTAATATGTCCTTCTCTCACACCATTTAAGTTAAAAACCGTTCAACACAAACTTTTCATCAATATACTAAGTAATGATTGTTCAGAATAAGCACCTATTTGATAAACACTAGTATATATAAAACATTGAAAATGAGAAGTTTGAATTGTATTGTGATTCATTTAATGAAATCATGTGGTATACATTACATATTTCTCGATAAAGTTATGAAGAGAAAGCTAAAAATTCAACTGTGATAGTCTTTCATGGTAAAAAATTTAAGAAGACATGCTTAAAAATCATTAAATTTGGTTACTAAGTACGTTGTAAGATGTGAGTGTAAAGATTGCATGTCCATTATTTGATATTTAATACTCAATTTTCTTTGTTTATTTGTAAATGTTTATAATATTTTTGAAAACTTTAGTGTTATATTTTTACTAACACAGATGCGAATGTTAAAGGGAAGAATTTTTATGAATGATTAAGTATTTCTTTTTACTATTGTGTGATTCAAATATTTTTTATTTATTCATATCTTAATTATAAGTTTGTTGCTGTTGTTTAATATATTTAATTGATGGTTTTAAATTTTTACTTAGTATAAATTTTATTTTCTTCAGTAATTTTAATAAAATTAAACCTATTATAATTAAATGTTAGTATATTATATAAATAACTTTAAAATGTGAAGTTTAAATCATTGGTAAATGAATAATTTTAACGATACTTAGTAAAGTTAACTTGTATAAAATAAGTAAATTGTATCGAGTCATATTCTTAAGAGTTAGTTTAATTTTTGAAATATCAAAATATATTATTCATTAAATAAGAAGTGTGTTAATGAATATTAAGATATATGTTTGGTAAATTAAAAAATAACAGAATAAATTTTTCTTCGAATATTAATCAGTTTTAAGATGAGATTAATTCTACAGGTCTTCGTCACTTCTTAATATCTAAATAATAATAATAATAAAAGCTAAAAGTTTAAATGATTTTCTAATAAAATGTCTAGCAATAATAATAATAAAATCATTCAAAGATTTTTTTTTTTTATGAATTTGTATTTACAAATAAGAATGTACATGTTTGAAATAGTATAAGCAATTAAAAAAAAAAAATAAATAAAAATCTTATAAATAAAGATATTTTCACTAAAACATTAATTAAAATTGTCAAATTAAAAAAAATAATTATTAAATAAGAAAATCTGAAGTTAATTGCAATTGAAATATTCTTCTTTCAAAATAGGATTTGATAAGAATGACGTCACCTCTTTGGGGAAACCCAACGAATAGTCATATCATACCTGTCTTAACTTGCTAGTGATTCAAACCAACATGCAGTGTTGATAAGAGTTTATCAGGAATCATTCTTCAAGAAAGTGCGGAATGAAGGCGAATTCATATGTTGGTAAGTAAAATTTGTATATAAAATGTATAAAATGACTAAACTTTTAAATATTAATATGTTTAAGAACATACTTTCAAAGCAAGTTATTGCGAGGTAATATTTTAAAATGATTCATAAATTAACTGACTCTCACTTTTTTCACTCGCATAAAATATTTCTCTTAAGAAAAAAAAATTCAATTTTCATACTAAAAGTTTTTGAATTGCATGAAAGTTGGTTTAAAAAAAAATATTTTGAAATGATTATTTTCTCAATTGTTACTTCTTAATCCATAAAATTCTAATGTTCTTAATTCATCGAACTACCCATTCGAATATAAATGATTTTAAAACTAAATATATTTACTTATATTTTTTACATAACATGATATTTGTATGACAGATATTATGCTTTAAGATTTATCAAACAAATGGTGAATCATTGTACTTTGATTTTTCTTTACACGAGTTAATTATTAGAAAAATTAATCTTTGATAATTACACTTTGAAAAAATGTTTACTTTAAATTTTTAGTGACATGTCAAAACTTAAGGAGTTTTATTTGAATTTTTGAATAAAAACTTTAACTAGAATTTTTGAATAGGTCTTTCAGAATATTTATTGTGAGATAAGAATAATCTTTTAATTTGGCGATTTTTTTAAATGTTTTTATCCTAATTGCATGAGATTTCATTTTGAGTTGGCGATTTTAATCTTTCGTTTTTTTTTTATTGTGTGAAATATTTTATGTTAAATTGGCGATTTTAAACATTTATTTTCTCATTGCTTGAAGTATTTTTATTCTTACTTGGTGATTTTAATCAATCATTTTCTTACTATTTGAAATATTTTGTATTAATTTGCTGATTTTATGTTGATACTCCAAACAGTTAGGCCGACGCGCGCGAACACATCTCATTACAAATATTATTTTAAAAGAGTACCCAAAGTGGGGGTCTTTCTGAAATATCCTTATTGACGCAAGGTTTTCCAAGGTTAAAGGAAAATGACAGACTCCAAACATTAAAAACCAACGAGCGCGATTAAATGTTAGTACGTAAAATTACATTTTAAAACATTCTTTCATTTAAATTTTAAAGTTATTTTTAAATTATTTTACAAATTCATTTGCATATTATGTTTCACTAAAAATATCGCTCGAAATAATGTATGTGAATGTGTGCAATACGGGAATCAAGTGATCTGCCTCCCCGTGGCGATCCCTGGGTAAAAGTTTTGACCCTAGGTCACTTTCAGCTAAAGATCACACCTATCGGCAAAAAATTACACGCACATACATACAACAAATACATGCATACAACACACATACATACGTACATACATACAACACACGCACATGCATACAACACACAAACATATATTCACACACATACATGCATACAACACACAAACATACATACGCACACATATATACAACAGATACAAAATAATAATAATAATCAATTCAATTAAATTTTCACCAAGGTTCGAAGGAAACCACATATTCTAAACCGTTAGGGCGACGAGTGCGATTCAATGCTAGCACGTAAAATCCCATTTTGAAACATATTTTTTCATTCAAATTTTAAAGTTATTTTTTAACTATTCTAAAATATCAAGTGTATAACATAGTTGACTAAAAATAGTACTCGAAATAATTTTAAAGTTCCTTCATTAAATAAATATTCAAAATTGTTCTTCCCAAATTCCCATCACCAGCATGTGTTATTTATGATAATGGATAGAGATAAAGGTGGTGGAAGTCATTCTAAGAAATTCTAAACCAATATCCACACATGATTTGAAGAAAACTATAAACTCCGAACGGTTAGATCGACGAGCGCACGTCAATTTCATTGCAAAAAAAATTAAAGTCCCCCTATTAAACATTAATATCCGCTTAAAACTCCAAAAAAATGAAAAAATAATTCAATCTTAACAAAATTACTCCTAAAAAAAATAATTCATTAATTCACCATGAATGAACCCTTCTTAATTAGTTCTTTATTAAAATATCAACCCCCGAAAAAAAATATATATCCTTCGCGTATGATAAGGCTAAAATAATAATTTCCCCCAAAATACCCGCTTAACTCATCTTGTAAGAGCACAGTGGAAAAAAAAAAAATCAATCTCCCCAAAATTTCTGCTTAAAATCCAAAAAATAAATTCTTAAATTACACCAAACTGAAAATTTTTAAGTCGCCACATTAAAATTAAAAACCACTTGTACAATAGTATAGAAAGCAAAATTCTATGTGCCCAAAATATCCCCTTATTTAAAACACGGTGAAAAAAAAAAAATCAATCTACCCAAAATTTCGGCTTAAAATCGAAAAAATAGATCCTTAAACTAAAGTTCACCGAAAAATTTTAAGTCGCCACATTAAAATTAAAAACCACTCGTACAATAGTACAAAAAAAAAACATTCTGTGTCCCGAAATACCCGCTTAACCCCTCATCAAAGAACACGGTGAAAAAAAAAAAAAAAAAGTATCTTCATTCCTTATTTTTAATTACTTTTTAATTACCTTTTTAAATGAATAACAGTAAAATTTAATCGAAAAATATACCCCACGTACTGTAACACGCCGAAAATTTTAAAGTCCCCGCATTAAAATTACAAAAATAAATAAATAAATAAATATCCTTCGTGTATTAGTACTCAAAAATAATAATTTCCCCCAAAATACCCGCTTAACTCATCATGTAAGAGCAGAGTGGAAAAAAAAAGTCGCTTCATTCCTTATTTTTAATTACTTTTTAATTACCTTTTTAAATGAATAACAGCAAAATTTAATCGAAAAACATACCCCACGTACTGTAACATGCCGAAAATTTTAAAGTCCCCGCATTGAAATTAAAATAACACCCACATACTATAGTACGCCGAAAAAAATTCTAACTCCCTAAAATTCCCGCTTAAAATTAAAAAAAAAAAAAATCTTATCTAAAACACACTCATCCTATAAGATGACGTCATCTTAACCTTGCTTGACGCACGATGACCTTCACCCCACCCCCCTCTTACAGCTCGAACACCGGATGACCTTCAACCCCTCTTAGAGGTCACCACCGTCCACCGGGTGAGCTGAAACTATCATTACTATACTACTTACGCGGTTAAAAATGAGTGTACATCATCAATGCATTAGGAAGCTTCGAGTTATAGAGTCGGGAATTTTTTTTTTTTTTTTTTTTTTTTATAAGAGAATTATATCGTTTAACATCGAAACTTGGTTTAAAAGGAGATTTTGAACTCTCGCTGATTCTCGCTTAGGAGATATTTTCGCATCAATCTTAAACAAAATATTTTAGTGGAATTCTAAACATTACATGAAATTCCTATAAGTTCAAATTTAATTAATTAATTTTAGTTGGCAAATCCTTCTAAAATTTATTAAATGATTGTGTAAATCAATTTTTTAAAAATTCATAAAAAATGCTTTAGAATTCGAAATTTTCATCAATTCATAATTTGGCTTATAAAGGGTTAAAGACATTGATTTTTTCATGACGTGTGTACATTTCGAACTTGTCCTATCTTCAATGGTATTCTTAAATCAAAAAGGGCAACTTTGTGACATATGGTATAAATTATTTTTGTTCGGAAATGCATGAAAATAGCAGGTGTTGTTATTCAGACACTCTCTAATTGCACTTATGTTATTATGTTTTTTAAAAAACACAATAGATTTTTCACAACAAGCTTTCGGAGTTGACACTTTTGAGCCCATTTCCCAACGAAAGAGGAAAAACTGGTCGAAAAGCAGGAGAAAAAAGGGTGATCACGTGATCGAAATAGCTTATAACTCGATAGGTAATTTAATTATCATGAAATGGAAAAATAAGTTCAATTCGAAATCGCTTTCATAGTCAGGCATTAAAATTTTATAACTTTCTGTTAAAAAAACACCCTTAAGGGTGTTCTTAACTGATCCGCTCAACAAGCGAAAAACGTTTTGACACATTTACAAATTCATTTTTTAACAGAAAGTTATAAAATTTTAATGCCTGACTATGAAAGCGATTTCAAAGTGAACTTATTTTTCCATTTTATGATCATTAAATTACTTATCGAGTTATAAGCTATTTCGATGACGCAATCACCCGTTTTTCTCCTCCTTTTCGACCGGTTTTTCTGCTTCCGTCGGGAAATGTGCTCAAAAGCGTCCACTTTGAAGGCTTGCTATGAAAAATTATTGTGTTTTTTAAAAAACAAAAGAATGAGTGCCATTAGACAGTTTCTGAATAACAACACCTGCTATTTTCATGCATTTCCGAACAAAAATAAATGAATGCATGTGTCACAAAGTTGCTCTTTTTGATTTGAGAACACCCTTAAATATTTGTGTACTGTACCTCTTCAAATACAGTTTCAAAAATTCCCGAAAAATGCTTTAGAAGATGAAATTTTCATGAATTCATAATTTAAGGCTTAAAGAGTTAAAAATATTCATTTTTTGATGACGTCTGTGCATTTAGAACTGTTCTATCTTTAACTGTCTTTCAAGAAGTCGTGTGAAATTTTCTTCCTTCCAAGATGCCGGAAGGCAACGGCGCGTATCTTGCCGGGATTTCCCAAGAAAACTCTCGCTGCTTTCTTCTGGGGATTGCCTCGGAATCTGGAAGCCGGAAGGGGTTAACCGACAAACAGGACAAGCGCGAACGGAAGAGATTGTGATGGCTTCGCCGAGCTGGACCCGATTGATAGCAAACCTTATCTTTCGTAAATATAGTTTCATTTACTAAATCAGTTTTTGAATCGGAGGAACCAATGACGTCATTCGTGTTAACCGATAACAGCTTAGCCCTCTTTTTCTCTTGTTTCTTATTTAACAATGTCGGATATTTTGGAAAAGGTTAACGGCGTCTCACTATTTCCCCATTTCATTTATATTTAGAAACAACACAATGTGCCGTTCTGGTCAATTTTTGTGATAAAGGCAGAAAGCATTGCAAAATAATTCTGTCAAAGTTGACATTTTGAACCGAATTTCCCGAAGCGGGAGATCTGGGAACGAAAAAAAGGGGTACCACTGAGAAAGTAATTGTTTATAAATCAAATTCTAATAAAGGAGCGAAAAATTAAATCACACCACCTCTTATACATCTCTTAAAAAATCATTTCAGCAACTTGAAAATGAGCAAATTAAAAATGAGTCTTAAAATGTGTATGAAAATCTCGAACTGTTGAGGGTGGGAAAATATTTTTTCCAATACGCCCATATGTACTATCAAGACGAGGATATATGCCACAAATTTCGAGTCACAAATTCCTATTCGATGGAACAAATTAATTTTATAACAAGTTATTTTAATGGTACATTAAAGTACCGTCGGGGTAACAGATCAAGTAATTAACTTTTGCCGGAAGAACAGTGACGTCATCCGCATTAACCGATAACAGCTTATCCCTCCTTTTCTCTTGTTCTTTATTTAACATTGTTGGATATTTTGGAAAAGGTTAATGGCGTCCGTCGCGCTGTATTCCCACTTCATTTAGATATGGGAAAATGGAATTCCAATTTTCCGAGTCCGGATAACAGGGTTTTTAATTGAGGCGACTAATTTCTATAACACTTTTTTCCGAAAAATGATCTTCATGGTAGATTTCTGGTTGATGTGCCTTGATCATAATGCGGAAAAATAAATAGCCACTTAACTATGAATCTTAAAACTAACCAGTAAAATGCCCGGGATCTATACCTCTGCCCGCTGTTAAACATTTCATCCTATAATTTGAAACAAATTTTGCTGCTCAGTAGCTGTCACCATAAGATGATGAAATCTCGTTCCAACATTTGTTTCTCCAGTTGAACCATAATTCCAATTGCAACAACAAAGATGGTGAATTCTCGTTCCAACGTTTGTTTCTCCTGTTGAACCATAGTTCAAATTGCAACAATAAAGATGGAGAAATCTCGTTCGAACTTTCATTTCTCTCGTAGAACCATTATTCCAGTTGCAACAACAAAGGTGGTGAAATCGCGTTCCAACATTTGTTTCACTGCTTGAACCATCAGCTCCTTTCCAATTGCAACTATGAAAAAGGTGAAATTTCGTTCCAATATTTGTTTCTCCCGTTGAACCATAGTACCAATTGCAACAACAAAGATGTTGAAATCTCGTTTCAACATTTATTTCTCTAGTTGAACTATAACTCCAACTGCAACAACAGTTGGAAATCGGAGCTCCAAACGTTGGAATGAGATTTCATCATCTTATGGTAGTAACTACTAAACACCGAAATTTAGTTCAGACTAGAACAAAATTGTTAAGAATGTATTGCAAACGATGTTTTAAATATATCGAAATGAGCTTTTATTATTTTAGGTAACATTTTCCGTGATCAGATCTGCCGCTTACTGTTCCGGAACTAGTTGCCGAACATCTGATGGGCGTGCAGCTGTTTTTTTTTTTTACACGAAGTGGCAGAGATCTTCGATAATCTGATTGAAATAAAGGAAGAAGTTTTATATTTATCTGTAATGTAAATTTAATGTTGTGAAGTGAACTGAATGGATGAAGATTGTTATTTGTGTCGGAAATCAAATTCCAAATTTTCCAAAAAAAAAGTCGTCAGACATCGAAATCAAGACAACCAGCAAAGAATTGCTAAAATCAGTCAGACACCGACCTGCCGAATTCTGGATTTTTTGAAGTAAAATTGCCAAAATTATTGTTCATGTGTTTTACAATTAAAATCATCGCTGCTGAATTATTATTAGCAAATACACTTAATTAAGGTTATATTACATACATATAAAAGAATGCATTTACATAAATATAAAATACTATGTAAACTACAGGGCTGAACAAAAGTAATCAAATGTGTTTCCATTTATCCATCTATTAGCATAATTTGCCAAAAGAGAAGTTTCAAGCTATTAGGCGTTTTCTTGCTGAATTAAATTTTTCCAATATATAATATATCTATCAACTGACAGATCAGATACAGGCTATGGATTGTAACACATTTTCCCCCCTAAATAACGAAGTTTTGTTAAAGATTTCAGGAAGTGTTGGAAAGTGTTTCATAATCTATGCTAAACGCATGATTTTTCTTACTTGTTTGTTCCTGCACGCCTTTTGGGGTAGTGACATCGATATAAGATGTAGCCTTTGTTGGAGCAAGAACTGTCACCATCATTTTGACATCATTATTTTTTTTTAACTTGGTTCGTTACTTCTCGAGATTGCTTAAAAATCACAATTTAGAGCGTTTTTAGAACGCTTTTGGGCATTTTTACCCTCTTTAATTTTCGTTATTTATAAAGAATGTTCTTAGAGAATATTTATACCTTATAAGCAATTAACACACAAAATTTCATGTTTCTAGGACTTTCAGTAACACAAAAATCGCATTTTAGAATGTTTTTTGCTGGCGCACCCGCTTTGGGTTAGTGACATCGGCATAAGACAAAGCCCATGTTTGATTCGAGGCAAACACCAGCATTTTGGTACCATTATTTTTTAAATCAGTTCGGTAGTTCCGGAGATTATCCCCTACAAATAAACGAAATTTTCCTCTTTATAATATAGGTATAGACAATAATCACTTATTATAATTATAAAATACAAAGATTACTTAATTTTTTCTTTTTATAGAATGTATTTTCTTTACTTTAGTAAAATTTATATTTAATTCAATGCCAAATGAGAGTTCTCACGTGTTTAAAGTCCATTTAACCCTTCACCTCCATGAGATTATTGCATGGTAGATCAATCAGGAGGTGGAAGGGTTAAATGCACTTTAAACAATCGAAAGACGTGAGTGGACGCTTCAGTGACTATAACACCTGCCTTATAAAAAGTTTTGATTTTGGGAAGAACATTTATAGAGCCATTCTGTTTTTATGAAAAAACCTTTATCTATTGTGAACATTTTATGGAGATTATTGTATGCAGGATTTATTACAAAGAAAATGAAAAGACAGCAACAATATAAAAAAAAATATAAAAAATAATAAACACTGAAGTTATACAATAGATATTTATTGGGCACTTGACAACATACTGTGTTGTCGTTTCTTATATTCTGTTTAGATGTGTATTTCTTATCTATCAATCTAGATGTGTATTACTTTTCTATCAGTCTAACTATGTTAAGGGTGTTCTTAACTGATCCGCTTAACAAGCGAAAAACGTTTTGACACATTTACAAATTCATTTTTTAACAGAAATACATAAAATTTTAATGCCTGACTAGGAAAGCGATTTCGAATTGAACTTATTTTTCCATTTTAGGATCATTAAATTATTTATCGAGTTATAAGCTACTTCGATGACGCAATCACCCGTTTTTCTTCTCCTTTTCGACCGGTTTTTCTGCTTTCATCGGGAAATAGGCTCAAAAGTGTCCACTTTGAAGGCTTGTTATGAAAAATCTATTGTGTTTTTTAAAAAACAAAAAAATGAGTGTCATTAGACAGTTTCTGAATAACAACACCTCCTGTTTTCATGCATTTCCGAATAAAAATGAATTAATGCATGTGTCACAAAGTTGCCCTTTTTGATTTAAGAACACCCTTAACAACGAGGAATTAATTATAGAGGTTTGCACGGGCCTTAATTTTCAAGTCCGGGCTCGGCCCGTTCTGGTCCGACTTGGCTTCTACAAAAAATTCAGTTTTTTTTAAACATACGAGTAAGATTCTTTTAAAGAATACTGCATATATACTTATATAGGGAAACAATTGCAAGATATTTTAAAATTACGGTGTCATTGCAAGACTGAAAATACACAATAGAAATAGCAACATTAAAAATTACTCAGATTCTTTCAAGGTTCAACATTCAAATAAGGATTCATTAAAAGAAAAAAGGAGATTTAAAAACATCATAACTTTTGGAGTTGTGTAATAAAAAGAAGATTTGTGAAAATATTCGTAAGGCATGGTGACGTCACTGCGACGTCGTTGTGAAGTCACATTGTGACTTTGTGACCATCGATTGTCGATATGACGTCACATGACGTCGATGTGAAGTCACAGTGATTAAAATGTGAAGTCGTTATGGCCGTTTTAGAGCTCGTTTGTGACCACTTCGTGAAGTCACAAAGTGAAGTGTGACAAGTTTGTGAAAAATGTGTCGTTTGTGACTACTTTGACATTAACATTGTGACAAAAGTGACGATATTTAAATTGCCAGAAACATGTTTTTTAAAGTAAATAACATGTTTTGAAGAATATTTGTAATTTTCTAAAGATTTTTAAGAAAGTCACATCTCGGTCACAATGTGACGTTGCTGAATGGTGGAATTTTGGTCACAGATGTGATGTGACCAAAGTGACTTAAAGTGACATCATTGTGACGTCACTGTGACCATGCATGCTATGAGGGTATTTCTTTGTCATTTATTAAGGCTTTCATCAAATCCATAGGAGCTATTTTCTGACGCATTTCTGAATTCATTTCTTTTCGGAAACGTATAAGATTGGCAGGTGTTCTTATTTAGTAAGTATGCAATCGAATGGCGTTACCAATTTTTAATAAAAGCAATCCAAAAGGGGCAACTTTGTGACATAAATATTAATTTATTTTTGTTCGGAAATGCATTGAACGAGCAGATGTTGTTCAAAAACTATCGAATCGCACTAAGTTTCTTGTTTTATTTGAAACACAATAGATCCTTCAGAAAATAGTGTCAAACTGGGCGTTTTGACCGAATTCTTTAAAATTTTTTGGCTTCGTTTAAAACTTTATATCGGGCCTGCAGCCCGCTATTTTATATATATATATCGGCTCGACCTGGCTGGTCTGTTCATTTTTTTTTTTTTTTAAGCCTAGTTCGGCTTGTTTATTTTATTTATCGATCCAACCCGTTGAAAAAATTGTTTTAAACCTCTCGGCTTGCGGGCCGGGTTGTGCAGACCTCTTACCGCTAACTGTCTATGTAAAATTGAATCTATTATTTTACCTTTTGGTAAGAAAAAACAGACCAGTTGATGCAAAACGTACTCCAGTACCACAATTAACCTTTTCAGGCACGGTTAAAACATTTTCATTAAATTGAAATTCCATGGAAATTTAGATATTTTTGTTTATTAAAATGAAAAAAAAAATCGAAATTCTACAAATAATATTTTGAATTATAACGATTTTAAATTACCCCACTTTTTTAATATTTTTTAAATTAAATTTTTAAAAAATTTTATGAGAAGTTTCATCATGTGATTTTGTTTACATATAATAAGGTTAACCATCACAAAAGAATTCAAAATTTTAATTCGATAAATAAATTATTTTGAAATATGTCCCGGACCCCTTAAGGGTGTTCTCAACTGATCCGCTCAACAAGCGAAAAAAGTTTTGACACATTTACAAATTCATTTTTTAACAGAAAGTTATAAAATTTTAATGCCTGACTAGGAAAGCGATTTCGAATGGAACTTATTTTTCCATCTTATGATCATTCAATTACTTATCGAGTTATAAACTATTTCGATGACGCAATTCCCCGTTTTTCTCCTCCTTTTCGACCGGCTTTTCTGCTTTCGTCGGGAAATAGGCTCAAAAGTGTCCACTTCGAAGGCTTGTCATGAAAAATCTATCGCGTTTTTTAAAAATACAACACCTGCTAGTTTCATGTATTTCCGAACAAAAATAAATTAATGCATGTGTCACAAAGTTGCCCTTTTTGATTTAAGAACACCCTTAAGATGCCACTCGAGTCGCTCAGAAAGAGTCGTATGATAATGTTAAGTCCATGGGACCGTTCTTTTAAAATATCTCGCTCAAATTTCAATATTTTTACATGATTCTTTTTTGCATAGGATAGCTGAGGACGATCCACAACCGGGCTAGTTTATACCTTTTTCGATTCTGGTTTCAGATTATTCTTTAAAAAATACTTTAAATTTCGGAACCGGTTCTGAAATGTAAACTATCAAAGTAAAAAAAATATATTATATAATCAAAATCGAAAAGGCAAAAACTAGGCCGGTTGTGGATCGTCCTCAGCTATCCTATGCAAAAAGAAAAGAAAAAAAAAACATGTACAAATATTAAAATTTGAGCGAGATATTAGAAAAGAACGCTCCCCATAGACTTAACTTTATCATCCTGGTCTTTTTGAGTGGCATCTTAAAGCCTTTAAAAATGAATAGCAACTCTCAGAGGCCGATCAAGCTGAAGTTGGGCACGGGGCCTGTTAAAAAAATGCCCCCCCCCCTACCTACCCATTTTCGGCGACACTTTCACAAAAAAAAAAGGTTTATTTGACGAAAATACAAAGTTGTTTGGGTGGAAAAGTTAAAAGCTTCTAAAATTTTATTGAGTCATTCAGAATATTTAAATTTTACATTTGATATTTTATAAAACAATATTAATTTGAAAAGTATTTGATTAAAAGGGGGGAAAATCAGCCACACAATTTGTGGGCACCTGAAATGGGTGGCCCCAGGTCCAGGGCCCCGGAGGCCCCTGCATTAATCAGGTCCTGGCAACGCTTGACCACAAAAATGAAACCGCGTGTCAAAAAAAAAAAAAAAAAAAAAAAAAAAAACGCGTTTTTTTCTGTAAATTCTAGGAAAGTCGACGACTTTTCTGTTCCATTATTTATGCCGAGCCAATAATAAATTCCCTTTTTCTCCATACATTGTAGCTACCGTTTGTATTTCTGCAACTTTTATTGCTCCACTCCCACGCCTTTTATGTCTTCTGTGCATAATACGAGTG
This sequence comes from Maratus speculifer, assembly GCA_964019185.1. Taxonomy (NCBI): domain Eukaryota; kingdom Metazoa; phylum Arthropoda; class Arachnida; order Araneae; family Salticidae; genus Maratus; species Maratus speculifer. Next base: position 317,036,882 of record OZ025296.1, on the reverse strand, counting down.
TTACGTAATAAGACTTCTTTCATATCGAACTTACCACTGTTAAAAATAAATCTAGATAAAAGTACTAAAAAAAAAAAAAAAAAAAAAAATCATGTGTCAAGGATAGATTATGAAACACTCAATTTCCCCATTATATAATACGTATATCAACCGACAGATCAAATACAGGGCTGTTCAAAAGTATTGGAATACATATTTGGTTATGGACAGTCACACCTTATTTCTCTAGATAACGAAGTTTTGTTAAATACTTCGGAAAGTGTTTTATAATCTAGACTTAAGCATGATTTTTCCTACTTGTTTTTATACCATAAAAAGGGCTATGTGCGAAACAGGTTATAAAGATTTTTTTTTTTTTTTTTTTTTTTTTTTTTTTTTTTTTTTAACATAGATTTCTTTTCAGAACGATGGGATGAATGCATGAAACCGGTTATTCGCTGCCGAAGGCAGTGGGGGATCCGCCTAGCCGAGAAAAATCCGGATTAATAACTAATTTTTCTTTTTCTTTTTCTTTCTTTTTTTTTTTTAATTAAGGAAAAAAAGGGTATTCCATCGGGTAATTTTGCTTCTTTATTTTATAGAGCGTTCCAATAAATTCCCGTTTCCACTTTATCTAATCTTCTTTATTATTCCTCATTTCGCTACATTGTAACGACGCCCAAAACAAAGCAAAAAAAAAAAAAAAAAAAAAACACAATAGATTACTTAATTAAATTTTCCTAATTAATTTAAATATTTTTCATCAATTTGTTTTCTTTATTGTATCAAATAATAATATATTTGATTAAACGTTAACTATTAGTGATTTTTTAAATTTCAAATTAAAAACCTTTTTTTTTTTTTTTTTTTTTTTTTACAATACAGTATATAAGTCTACAAACTTATATACAAACATTAAAAGACAGCAATTATTCCGGAAAATTAATTATTAAAGCATTTAATTAATCAATCTACACATGAAAGTTGAGCGTGTTTCTAAGTAAAATTATATTATTACAGGTTCTAAATACGCTGTATTTATACAAAACAGTATAATAAATATCTTCTATCAGGACATTAGATTATCTTTAAAAATAAATTTACGGAAAAAAGAAAAAAAAAATCCAGCGTTTAGATTGTTACGCAATTTGGACATTCCAATTTCTTATTTGAGAAAAATGCATTTATTGCAAAAAAAGAAGAAAAAAAAAGTTAGGAAAATACATATAGATACTTTCAAGTTAAACAAAAATGAGTTTAACGATCGATAAAAGAGATTAAAGTATTTAATTAACGTGTTTGCGTGGAAATAACAGCTTTGTTTCTATCGTTACTTTTGGACATAAGAAAATACAGAAAAAGTCTTTCTAGAAAAGTCCTTCTAACTTAGAAAAGCAATAAATTGGTAGTGCCATTTATTAACAAAATTATAAAACAATCATCCATTTCCTTTATGCATTCGCTGTTTATCATTAGAATCTCCTGGAAACAAATTAAAACTTTTTTTTTCTTGGTACATTGGAATAGTTACCGTTACGAATGTCCAAAGTTGGCCACTTTAGTCAAAGAAATTAAAATTTTAAGATAGTTATACAAATTTTTTTATATAATTTATATCAATTTTTGTCTCTGAATAGAATTAAGAATTCAGTGAAAATAAAAATTAAAGTCAATGATGATCAAATTTATTTATTCAAAAGCTTAAAGTTATGATGTGTGTACAGCGCCCACCTTTTCAGAACGTCTTATTTAAGCCCTTGGGGGACGAGCGACACGTATACGTGTCGCAAAAAGACTTAAGAATCCTTATTTATCCCCACCAGTAAAATTTTGCTGTGAAATTTGCCTTATTTAATGAAGCATTTCCCCGATTTGATAAGGCACAAATTTCTGTTTTTAAAAATCGGTGACAAAACATTTAAAATTTCGTAAAAGGCTCCGGACGCAAAAGAGTTAACCATAGGAAAAAAAAAAAAAAAAAACTAATAAATAATTAATAAATTTAACTAATAAAACAAAATCATTGAATTTGTTTAATTAGTTAGTTTGTGAAGGAGTGTGGAACTTGAATCAGTCTTTTTGAATTTTTGGCCATTTTTTTAAAAGGATATGTCCCCTTAAGGGTGTTCTTAACTGATCCGCTCAACAAGCGAAAAACGTTTTGACACATTTACAAATTCATCTTTTTAACAGAAAGACATAAAATTTTAATGCCTGACTGTGAAAGCGATTTCGAATTGAACTCGATTTTCCATTTTATGATACTTAAATTACTTATCGAGTTATAAGCTATTTCGATGACGCAATCACCCGTCTTTCTCCTCCTTTTCGACCGGTTTTTCTGCTTTCGTCGGGAAATAGGCTCAAAAGTGTCCACTTTGAAGGCTTGTTATGAAAAATCTATCGTATTTTTAAAAAACAAAGAATGCGTGCCATTAGACAGTTTCTGAATAACAACACTTGCTATTTTCATGCATTTCCGAGCAAAAATAAATTAATGCATGAGTCACAAAGTTGCCCTTTTTGATTTAAGAACACACTTAAACCCCGAATGGGTTTCTTTTCATAACGATGGGATGAATGCATGAAACCCGGTTATACGCTGCCGAAGGCAGTGGGGGTCCGGTTAGACCAGAAAAATGTAGACTAATAACTAATTTTTTCTTAAAAAAAAAAGCAATCCATCAGGAAATTCCGCTTCTTCATTTTATTTCATAGAGCGTTCCAATAAATTCCGGTTTCCACTTCGTCTAATCTCTCTTTAACGCATCTGGCACTGACTCCCCCCCCCCCTCTCCTTAAAGCACGCGAACGTTACGCAATAACGTCTGCAACGTTTTTTTTTTCTTTTCTCTCTTCGCAGTTTCGAGATATGTATACATTCATTACTTTTTATTTTTTCTTTCCTTGGTGCGATCTTTGCGTTTGTGTTCCCAACAGACATGTGTCCTTCGGTGATAGGGTCATCGTCCCTGTCAGCTCTTATGACGTCATAGTTGCTGTGATCAAAGGCTTAGGCGCATGCATATCTTCGTAGAAAAAGACTGTAGACACTATTTCACACTCTCATCAAATACAGTCGGTGTTAAAAATGGAATGAGAAGAAGAAGGTGCCCTTTTTCAGTGCCGGCGTCATTCGATAGCGATGAAGCCCCTCTCGTGATGGACTTCGATCAATCTGTTTTTTGGATTGTATTGTAGGCCAAACCATTCTCTTGGGGAACATTGGATTCTGATCTTCACTGGGTAACGACTGAATTAAAAACTAAACACTCCTGAGGGGGGGGGGGGGGGATACAGTTTGAAACTTCGTCGGTTGTATTTTCAGCTATATATGTCTAATGCTAATTTTATGAAAATAGAATGTAGAGTTTAAGAGTGTAATTCGATTCAAACTGCTTATTTTCCTATTTATTTTTGAATTCACTTTTGCTCTCAAACTCATCAAACTCGCAGATTCTCTTATTTAGAAACTACTCAAGGTGCCGTGTCTGTCAACTTTTTGATATATGCAGAAAATATTACAAAAAATGCAGTCAAAATTAGCCTTTTGATCCAAATTTTCCGAAGCGGGAGATCTGGGAACGAAAAAAAGGGTCCTACTGAGAAGGTAATTGCTTATAAATCAAATTCTAATGAATTGAGCACAAAATGACATCACACGGCATCTCATATATCTCTTCAAAAATCACCCCAGCAAGTTTCATGTTTCTACTTTAAAAAGTGCGTCTGAAATTGTATCAGAAAATTTTGAGCTGTTGAAAGTGGAAAAGAATTTTTTCGAATACACCCAATGTCGGGAAAAATCAAAAATCAAAAGTATTCAGTTACATTACGCCCAATGGGAAAAAATAGTTTCAAGTCCATTTTAATCAAGTTGCATCCTTTCTAACGTTATAAAACTGATATGCATCTATAATGTACGTACTAAAATACACATTCTGTACAATCTGTAAATAATATTTGTTATTCATTGACAGGGCTACGCAAAAGTATTCCATTACATAATGTTAGAAGGGAAACATTGTTTGGGGCCGTATTAATTCTATTAAACTATTTCGCATTCTATGAAATGGATAGACGTTGAAAGGATTTACTACAAGTTAATTCCTGCGTAATTAAAACAAAAAACAATATTAAATCCATTAGAAAACAGATAGTATTTATATAGGAAAGGGGCATAGGAAAAGCATTAAATAATAAGTTCCAATATATCACTAATTCAATATTTAATGAACAGTTCTTTTATAAATATTGTAGTACATACAAATAGATGTACACACGTACAGAATAATAATCTCTTGGCTATCCTATATATATAAAACAAATACATAACGCGAATATTCAAACATGGACCATCAGTCGATCCTTCCTTTAAGGGTTGTTCTCAACTGATCCGCTCAACAAGCGAAAACCGTTTTGGCACATTTACAAATTCATTTTTTAACAGAAAGTTATAAACTTTTAATGCCTGACCAGGAAAGCGATTTCGAATTGAACTTATTTTTCCATTTTATGATCATTAAATTACTTATCGAGTTATAAGCTATTTCGATGGCGCAATCATCCGTTTTTCTCCTCGTTTTCGACCGGTTTTTCAGCTTTCGTCGGGAATTAGGCTCAAAAGTGTCAATTTTGAAGGCTTGTTACGAAAAATCTATTGTGTTTTTAAAAAAACAAAAGAATGAGTGCCATTAGAGAGTTTCTGAATAACAACAGCTGCTATTTTCATGCATTTCCGAACAAAAAAAAAAAAAAAAATTAATGCATGTGTCACAAAGTGGCCCTTTGTGATTTAAGAACACCCTTAAAGGTTTTTAAAATAACGGGAACTTCGTCATGAGCATGCGGGAGCACATCTGCTCTCAATTGTAACTCCAGGTCATCTCTCGTTCCGAAATCTTAAAATTTTCTCACCCTGCATATTGCACTTAGCTTGCAATATTTTGCCTGGGCCTTTGGACTTCGTTCAGCTGTTGAAATACATTTACATTATGAGTATGCTTTTGTAATCTTTGAGACGAACGCGCCTCTACATTTATAGGGAGACACAAAATATTTCGACTACTGTTGTGTATTCGAAGTACTGGTATACTTTAACAGCAAGAACTGAATATTTAAAAAACTTCGATATAGTAGTACAAATGCACCTCATTTACTACACTTGACGTGCAATTTTTAACTTTTTAACGCTAGTGTTAACAGAAGAAAGAGAAATAAATGTAAACAACCAATTAATTTTGAATAAAAAAATATATATGACTTCACCAAATAGCGAAAACTTAATAATGACCTCGAATAACACACACTAGTTCTCCCTCATTCCGATAACGCGCCTTATTTGGCTAATATATCTGAATATTGATTGTAATGACCATCACGAAATGTAACAAAAAACCATTAAGATATAATTGGCAGAATCGTCCAATTCACAACGATAACAAGCAATAGCATTACACAACAATAACTGTAAAACAACTTTTACCACAACAAGAACGCTCTTGCGGAAAAGCTATAGAATTGTTTCTCTAGCGTAGTACACGTCACTGCAATCTTGAATAAAAAGCGAAAACAGCACTTAAGATGCTACTCGAGTAACTGAAAAAAAACCCGGATGATAATGTAAAGTCTATGTGGGCGTTCTTTTCAAATATCTCGCTCAAATTTTAATATTTTTTTACATGATTTTTTTTCTGATTTTTCTTTAAAATTTTGGAGCATGATGGAGCCGGTTCTGAAATTGAAATTATCATTATATAAAAAATATATAATCAAAATCGAAAAGGTAAAAACTAGCCCTATTGTAGAACGTCCTCAACTATTCTATGCAAAAAATAAATCTTGTAAAAATAATAAAATTTGTGAGAGATATTTGAACCACCCGTGTGTTTTTGAGTGACATCTTAAGCAATTATTACTATTACACTATCCTGCTTACAGTTACTAACATATCCTAAATTATGTCACTGTTAACATTATACACATATATAAATTATAATTCACATAATATACATATTTAAAATGAGATAAATAATAATCTGCGAAAAATTTATCGCAAAAACAAATTTATTTAAATTACCAATTATTAAGACGAAGTAAAATCTTCCTAAGAAATCTTTCGAAACTCAGGTGACCCCACTTTTGAATTTTAATTTATTATTATTATTATTATTATTATTATTATTATTATTAAGTTTCGGGAATGCATGTGAAAATGATACTAAAAAACAACATTAAAACCATTTTGATAGTTTGATACTACTTGATGAAAAATATCAAATGTTTTTATAAAAGGAGACAGATTTCTTTTAAGATGTAAATTTTCATTCAATCACTCTTGAATTAACGAAAGGCGCCAGATAGGTGCCTCTTATTCCAGACAAAGGACTCCACACAAAGTGCGAAAAAGGTTACAAAAAAATCAAAGAAAGATTAAATGATGGAAAATAGTTAAGTTATGCGTTCATAGCTATTTTCGGAATAATTACTAAGTCGGTTTTTTGTAGAGTCTTCTATGGAAAATGAACCCCGTTCTATTGCGGATATATGTTAAATAAAAAATGTCTATTAGAAGTGCTTTTGTCTGTTACTCCAAAGTCTAAAGCGCCCTCTATCGGCATACTTTGAACTTTACCTTTATTTTACTTTATTTATTTATTTTTTTTTTCATAAAAATACTGACATAAAGATTAGCTTTAGCGAAAACTGCAAACGATTAGACCAATTTTTCCGTTATTTATAATCATTTGAAATTTTAGTTCCTAAACTTTAATGGCGTCTATCTAATTTGAAAGACGTTTGGGACTTTTAGTTCCCCATTTAATATTGTTTTTCCTGATGTATATTATCGCCTCTTAAAGTTTCTAATTTAGAATTACCCTGTATATATTTCAAATAAATAAATAATACTCCATGAAAATTTCATTTCAAAACAATGTCTTAAAATTACCCGTAGAAAGAAATTTTTCAACTCAGGTGGTCTCATTTTTTGAGTTTTGATTTATTATTAAAATTATTATTATTATTCGAAGAATTAACTTTTATTTCACGGAAAAAAACTTAATCTTTGGCAGGACGACAACCTATTATATAATATAAATGTAAGTTTTGGAAATTCACGTAAAAAAAATAATAAATAGGAACATTAAACGCATTTTGATAGTTTGATACGACTTGATGAAAAATATTAAACGTTGTTATAAAAAGAGACGGATTTCCTCTAAGACGTAAATTCTCATTCAATCACTCTTAATTAACGAAAGGCGCCAGGTAGGTGCCTCTTCCAGACAAAGGACCCCACACAAAGTGCGAAAAAGGTTAAAAAAATTTAAAAGAAAAGGGTAAAATGATATAAAAAATAGATAAGTTATGCGTTCATGGTTATTTTTGTAATAATTAAAAAGTTGGCTTTTGTAGATTCCGAATTCTTCTATGGAAAATGAACCAAATTTTAATTGCGGATATATATTAAGTAAAGTATATAGCTATTCGAGGCGCTTTTGTCGTTTTTGCTATTTCAGCAGACATTAAACACCGATCTATTCGAAGAAATTTAGGTTTATGATTCATTAAAAATACAATAGGGAAAATATTCACTTAAAAATAACATCTACGTGGGTGGTATTTTTTCTTTTTTTTTTTTTTAACTATTTGGGAAAATAATTGTTGTCCTCAGTAGAGAACTGGGAAATCTGAAGCATATCTGAATCTTTTGATTGGTTGAATTCCGCAACTTAATTTATTTTATTCGTTTTCTGATTGGTTCATGTTTGATGTCTAGAAATGAAATACTTCTGTTGCCATGATGACAAAAAAAAAAAAAAAAAAAAAAAAAAAAAAAAAAAAAAAAAAGCATTTAAAAAAATTAATAACTGAAAAACAAATTGAGAGACAGCTTTCAAACAAATTGCATTTAAAAGTACATTTTTTTTCTTTTATAAGACAGTGTAAAAATTGAAAATGTGTGATCTTTAGAAGGTTTAAAATGTTTTTATTATTTTTATTCGTTTTTCGTAAAGATTTCAGTATTTCAGAAATTTTGCAAACGGTCAAGAAATTTTACATTTTTACGTGCATAAATACGTGATCCTTAATAATTTCAATAAAAAGGAAATAGAAATGAATTTATAGACAAGTAACAAATATAAAACGCGATGAATGATATTTCGAATAAGTATGCTTTTTCGGAATACATTTACAAAGACTTTTAAAAAGAGGTTGATACAAACAGGGAAAAAGTAGGAATTTTAAGAAATAAAGTTTATTTGAGAAAATTTTTAATTTGGAGTCTTTTTTTTTTTTTTTTTTTATTTAGGCTTTCGCGTATCGGAATAAACGATTTGGATTGGAATACACCCTTAAGGGTGTTCTTAAATCAAAAAGGGCAACTTTGTGACACATGCATTAATTTATTTTTCTTCGGAAATGCATGAAAATAGCAGGTGTTGTTGTTCAGAAACTCTCTAATGGCACTCATTCTTTTGTTTTTTAAAAAAACACAATAGATTTTTCATAACAAGCCTTCAAAGTGCACACTTTTGAGCCTATTTCCCGACGAAAGCAGAAAAACCGGTGGAAAAGGAGGAGAAAAACGGGTGATTGCGTCATCGAAATAGCTTATAACTCGATAAGTAATATAATGATCATAAAATGGAAAAATAAGTTCCATTCGAAATTGCTTTCCTAGTCGGGCATTAAAATTTTATAACTTTCTGTTAAAAAATGAATTTGTAAATGTGTCAAAACGTTTTTTGCTTGTTGAGCGGATCAGTTAAGAACACCCTTAATGTATTTTCAAATTACGCAGCATTACAAAGTTTTCCATATTTTCAATATCTTTAAAGATAAGAATGAGAAAGTTGTGACTTTTAACGGAACTTTTTGTGCAGGTTACATAAGTACATACAGGTTACATAACTACATATTGTGCAGGTCACATACTATTTGAGTGAGGTTACATAATACATACCAGATATAGGTATTGTTATTTATCAGAAACTCAGGTGCTGTAACTTTAAAAATAGAAAATGGATTTCTATGACGTTATTAAGTTATATAATGCCTAAGATAAAAAGATAAAAAAAAAAAAAAAAAAAAAAAAAAAAACTGGAGATAATGAATTCTTTCTAGTAATTCTTCCAGGGCCGTAGCTAGAAGTGAATACTAGGAGAGGGGGGAGGGGGGCTCAAGAAAATGTAGGGGGGGGACTCATAATTTGTTTTCCCACTCTCTCTGCAGAGAAAGATATAATAATGCATATTCACACTGTAGTTGCTATGTTTCTCATTAAACTGTTGTAAAAACTTCATTTTAGGCTAAGACAAGAATAGAAGAATGAAAAATTCGGGTATATATAACGATTACAATATTAAACATCCTGTTAAGGGTGTTCTCAACTGATCCGCTACACAAGCGAAAAACGCTTTGACACATTTACAAAGTCATTTTTTAACAGAAAGTTATAAAATTTTAATGCCTGACTATATGAAAGCGATTTCGAATTGAACTTATTTTTCCATTTTAGGATTATTAAATTACTTATCGAGTTGTAAGCTATTTCGATGACGCGATCACCCGTTTCTCTCCTCCTTTTCGACCGGTTTTTCTTCCTTCGTCGGGAAATAGGTTCAAAAGTGTCCACTTTGAAGGCTTGTTATGAAAAATCTATTGTGTTTTTTAAAAAACAAAAGAATGAGTGCCATTAGACAGTTTCTGAATAGCAACATCCGCTACTTTCATGCATTTCCGAACAAAAATAAATTAATGCATGTGTCACAAAGTGGCCCTTTTTGATTTAAGAACACCCTTAACTTCGTATGTGCCGATAGGATGAGCGAGTGTTGAACACACTCATTTTAGTGACAATTTAGCATTTCAGCAAAACTATTGAAGAGCCTCAAAACTTAGATTTTTGAATAGAATTTCGTTTGGATTTTCGAGGCATTGAGTGACCTTGGAATCTTTTCTAGAGGAGGCTCAAGATATTTTAGGGGAGATAAGCCCCCCTAGCACATCTATAGTTACTGCTCTGAATTCCTCCTTCAACTAGCAGTAATAGTTTCCTATGGGGGCTTTCTGTTCAAGTTAAAGAAAAGTCGTTGATGCCTCCCAAAATTCGTTTTCCCTTTTTATTTCTTTCTTTGCAATCCATATATCTAAATAATAAAAATAGTATTCATAGCGTTATTCTCAACAGGGCTGCCAGATAAAGTCCAGAAAACTCTATTTGAATCTGCAGGAAAACTCGCCAATATTCATTAAATTATTCCTAGTCTCAAAAACATACCTTTAAAATTCTGAAAATTATCACCAATAGAATAAGCTCAAAATCCATTGTTCCCTAAAGGAAAGGCAAAGATGAGGATTTATATTGTTTTATTGGCACTAATTAATTGATATAAAGATATACCCTCATCATTTTGCTTCGTTTTGGGAACAACGGATTTTTCGCCTATTCTATCGATGATAATTTTCAGAATTTTAAAGGTATATGTTTTTGAGAATTTTACAAAAATTGCTCTCTACATTTATCTAACACATTATGCAAATTGTATTTTAAATGAAATTATTAAATACAACAAAACATTAACGAAACATGACAAAGAAATCAAGAATGTTTATTGCTGAAATAGTGTAATTTTATTTTTACAATCGAATAAAGCTCCACAGTCAAATTTTATGTACCAATCACAACTATGCCTATCTACTGTACAGCTGGAGAAGATGACAAAGATTTTTATTCTTCTGTCTGTCCGACCCCTTTGTTCTAAAAGTTGGGCAAATGCGGGCCTTCCCCGCCCGCCGGATGCCAAAATTGATTTTGATGCTGCTGGAGCGGAGGGTGCGCCACAGGCTGCCGCCGATGATCTTGTTCAGTGCGTGGTTCGAACCGGAGGACGAAGATGAAGTGGGTGTCGATATCGGGGAACGGTGTCAGGACTGCAGAAGGAACAAAAATAGATTGTGTTTAGATAAACTATAACAACACATATTTTATAATTTTAATAGTTGCTAAAAAGCGTTAAATAACAAGTGGACAAATGTGATGTGATCACAGATAGCACCGAGGCTTTCGTTTAGTATAGATTTTCAAGTACCTTTCATAATTAATAAAGAAATCAAAATTGTTAATTTATAATTATTAAACATTTTCGTAAATGGCAGCAACAATACATTTAATTTTAAAAAAGAAAAATATTTTTAAATATTTAAGAAACTTTATTTAAATAAAATAAAATTTTTTTAAAAAAATAGCACAGATATAAATAAAATAAGAAAAATTTTAAAAGCAAAAAATTATTTAAAACATATTAAAAAGGCTCAAGTAATTAAAAAAAAATCCATATTAATTAATCCATATTAATCCATATTAACATTTATTGAAATTCGAAATTAAAAAAAAAACATCCAGTAGATGGCATCAGTAAACAAAAATATTGGCCCTAAACTGAAATTCCAGATTGTCTATATCTGGAAAAAAAATAATTAGAAAATTAACGCTGCGCAGTAAATAGATAAATGAAATAATAATAATAAAAATAATAATACTTTAAAATAACCAAAAAAAGGAACCGTTTTTTTTCAATTAAATATATCTGAAAAAATATGTATATTATTAAAAAAAAGATAAAGATTGGAGAACGGAAATTTTTGGGAGCGAAAAGGTTAAGCGTGTTCTTAAGGGTGTTCTTAAATCAAAAAGGGCAACTTTGTGACACATGCATTAATTTATTTTTGTTCGGAAATGCATGAAAATAGCGGATGTTGTTATTCAGAAACTGTCTAACTGCACTCATTCTTTTGTTTTTTAAAAACACAATAGATTTTTCATAACGAGCCTTCAAAGTGGACACTTTTGAGCCTATTTCCCGACGAAAGCAGCAAAACCGGTCGAAAAGGAGGAGAAAAACGGGCGATTGCGTCATCGAAATAGCTTATAACTCGATAAGTAATTGAATGATCATAAAATGGAAAAATAAGTTCGATTCGAAATCGCTTTCCCAGTCAGGCATTCAAATTTTACAACTTTCTGTTAAAAAATGAATTTGTAAATGTGTCAAAACGTTTTTCGCTTGTTGAGCGGATCAGTTGAGAACAAACACCCTTAAATCAAAAAGGGCAGCTTTGTGACATAAGTTTTAATTTATTTTTGTTAGGAAATGCAGGAAAAATGCAGATGTTGTTGTTCAGAAACTATCGAATCGCACTTATTTTTCTGTTTTTCTGGAAACGCAATAGATCTTTCAGAACAAACCGTGAAAAAGGACATTTTGAACCGCCCTTACCGACGAAAGCAGAAAAAACAGTCAACGAAAGGAGAAAAGCATCAATGTCACGCAATCCAAATCGCTTATAACTCAACAGGTAATTTATTGATAAAAAAGTTGAAAAACGAGTTCGATTCGAAATCCCTTCCACAGTCAGGTCTTCTAATTCCATATCTTTCTGTTAAAAAATAAATTTGTAAATTTGTCAATACTGTTTTTTTTTTTTTTTTTTTTTTTTTTTGTTTACAGGGCAATGGTGGCTTTTGCTATGGAGATTTCTAAATACAGTCGAGTTTCTATATAACGAAATCCATTGTTCCAGTAAAAAATTCGTTATATAGAGAAATTCATTGAATAGAGAAAGCCGTTAAAATTTCTGCTTAATGTGTAAATTTTGAAAAAGTAGTATATTTTATAAGTTTAATTAAAAATTTGAAATGTTTAACTATAAATATTAACGTAATATCCTATTTCTTAATTATTTGAACAGTTTTAAAAAAGAAAATAGACATTTATTTAAAAACTTAATAAAAATTACACAAGAAAAACGTACGTTATTTTTTTTTTGCCATTGAAAACACAACATCTCAAATTTTCGGGGGCGATCTCATTGCTCCGGTAGTGAATGTCCCCCCAAGCCACCCTCTGAAATCAACTCTGACTTCAATTACCACATTGATCCAGGTTTTATATGTGTAACAATTAAATTGACACTGTTTCTCGAAGGATGTTAAAAGATGTGTGGGAGGGGGGCTGGTGGAGTGAATTCGTTGGACTTAAAGATCAAGGAGATTCAAGGTAGAGAAGCAATATAAAAAACTCAGTCTTGAACGATAAATCAAAAATAAGTGATGGAAATTTGATTCCATGTGATTTTGAAGCTTTTTTAAAACTGGATAAATAAAGATCATTTTTTGAAAAAATTCGTTATATGGAGATAGATAATTCGCTATATAGAGACTGTTTTTAATGTAATCATGAAAAAAGGGGACAGTTCCTGCTAAAAATTCGTTATATAGAGAAATTCGATGTATGGGGTTTCGTTATAGAGAGACTCGACTGTAGTTCAATAACTAATAACTTCTAGAATTGCGTCGGTCGCTGTTATTTATCAAGTTCATTTGACTTCGAGACAAATCTGGTTACGCGACATTAGCCTAACTATAGGGTCATGTGGTTGGTTTTCTCACGGGTCTAGAAACAAAGTGGCAATCACTTGATTTGTTTCACTTCACTTCCTACTTAAGCGGAGCGATTCATTGACTTATCTATTCAAAAATCATGGGGACATTATCACTTCCACAGACATCATCTAAAATAGTTTAAAATTTCACTTATAGAGACTGTTAACCCTCTGGGCTCTGGCAGATGAATGCCTTCCCACAGATATCAACAAAATTATTGACAATCAAATCCATTATGTATTATAACGAATAACACGGTTTTACGTTAAAATTTTTTAATTTTTTAAGAGTTAGAAATCTATTGTTTTTCAAGCTTCTAAAGAAATTATACAGACGGCAAAAAAATTATTTGTACACTTCATTTTTTTAAATTATAATGAAATTAAATAAAAGATTTAAGCAAAAAACACTGTAATACATTAATTTAATGCATTTTAATAATATAAAAGCAAAAACAAAATAAAACGAATTGATTTTTTACATTATAATAAACAAATATACAAAAATATAATGCAAAAAAAGTATTTGTACACTACATTAATGTACTGTAATTAATGAAAATTTAGTTAAATGATACCAGATACCAAAATGATACCAAAATGAGTAACCATGTGCTGATGATCTTTGGTTGTTATTCTGCAGAAAGTGAAAAGCTTCCTCTACACGTAATTTCTTAGCACTGTTTAATAAATTATACCGCGACACATCAATGTATGTTAAAGCTGTCATTCCAAAGTCAATAAATTCCAAATGTCCTGCTCCATTAGAATCTATACACCCCAAAACCATAACATTCCCCCCACCATGCTTGATAGTTTGAAGTATAAGTTTTGGATCTAGAACAGTTTTATTTTTACGCCAAATTTTTCGAATGCTCTGTGGTAAGAAAATTCCGAATTTTCTCTCATCAGAAAAAATTACTGTTTTTCAAAAATCCAATGATTTGCTTCTGTATGCGAAAGCGAATTTTATGCATTTTCGCCTATTCGTTTCACTGATGAATGGATTTTACCTTGAGGTTCTTCCTTTTAAATCTGAATTGAGAAAAATATTTCTTATTGTTTGAGGTAATACTCTGATGTTAGAAGATGTTGCAAGGTCTCCAGTAAATTTTTGAACTAAACCCATAGGATTTTTTAAAGCTATTTTAACAACACTCCTTTTTTCCTCATTGTTAATTTGCTGAGAACTCCTGGTTTCCACTGAATTTCGATGCATCCAATTTCTTCATACTTTCTCATCATGTATCCAATAGTTGTAAATAGTAATTTAATAGCTTTTCTGATTTCTTTGTATGATTTTTATTTTTATGAAGCTCAAAGATATGATTTCTTATGTTCAAAGGTACCTCTCTAGTTTTAAGTACCATTCTCAATTACTTCAAGAGCAAATTAGATTAAATGCCAGACAAATATAATATGAAGTTAATAATTATTAAAAATTACCAAATTATGTTACAAATTTGAACCACAAACATTATAAACACAGTTCAAATCCTGCTGTGGAAATGTACAAATACTTTTTTTGCAAGAAAATTTTGAACTTTCCCAGTTATAAAATTTATTTTACACCTTGATCGAAAATTTTGTCGTTTAATTTAAAACGCACAGTAAAAACACCATTCGTGTTAAAATATGTGTTTTTATTTAGTTAAAAATTAAATATATTAGAGTGTACAAATACTTATTTTGCCAACTGTATATTTTTTACTGATGCGTGTAAAAATGATAAAATCTAACATATCTTCAAGTACTTTTATAGTTTGAAAGTTATAATAAACCTGAAAGAACTTACACAAAAAGTTTAAACCTCAATCTCAAATATATGAAAAAAAAGGCCTTGGCATTTTGAAAACATAAAAGTGATGAAAATTAGAACAAGGAGAAAAAGCCACTTAAAGTTTTAATTTGTGCCAGGGAATTGCGCTGAATGTATCTACGAAATTGACACTATCTCGTGATATAATAGCCATATGGGCGTTGGCGCAGCCACGGCGAGAATAGACTAACTATTTAAAGTTAAAAATACCATTCTTTTCAGAATCTTTTTCTTATTTATAATTTTTTTAATGAAATTTTAAATATCTTCATTTTTAATATTCACCCCTTGAAATTATATTTCTTTATTTATTTATCAAATAAGTTTAACTTTCAGAATAAGCCTCAACAAAATTTTCAGAGCCCCTCCCCCAGACTTCGCTGACTGCTCCCTCCTTTCACCATACCCAGTCTTCTTTCTGTATCAAGAGTCAATAAAAAAAATTATGTCCAGACTCGACACATCTCGTTCATTTTAAATTAAACATGAAAATAAATAAATAAATAAATAAATAAATCGGATCTAGCTTGTCCAACATTCCAAGCCAGATCATGGAAAATATAGATCTCTAAAATATGCTAATGACGTGTGGTGTATTCGAAGGGGTACGCCCTTACGCTTAAGGGTGTATTCGAAAAAACGCTCTTCCACCTTCAACAGCTCGAAATTTTCCGATACAATTTCAGACACATTTTTAGAAGTAGAAACATGAAACTTGCTGAGGGGATTCTTGAAGGGACGTACCAGGTGCCGTGTGATGTCTTTTTACGCTCCATTCATTAGAATTTAATTTATAAGCAATTAACTTCTCAGGAAGACCCTTTTTTTCGTTCCCAGATCTCCCACTTCGGAAAAATCGGTTCAAATTGCCGTTTTTGATTGCTTTTTTTTTTTTTTTTTTTTTTTTTTTTTGCAATATTTTGTGCATTTATCAAAGAATTGACCTTCACGGCACCTTGTGCACTTTCTAAATTAGAGAATCTGCGAGTTTCATGTGTTTGATAGCAAAAGTGAATTCAAAAATTAATCGGAAAACAAGCAGTTTGAATCGAAATACACCCTTAATGGCTGTGACAAAAATTGTCGCATAACTACTGTGAGCGGTCTGTCAAACCACTTGATCTAAAGATGAATAAAATATTAAATTAATTCTCAGAACACTATTTTTGTATTGGACTTTATACACTGGTCTATAATAAATAAAATTCAGCTATTCATTATAAGTATCTAGAGATAGTAATAGGGCTCCAAACGAAACAAAATTTGACCAATATCTATAGTTAAACTAAAAATTTCGAGTTAAACTCAGAAACTGGAAAAACTCTGCTGTCTGTCAGACTGCTAATAGGAGTTATCCTGGTTGCGCCACTGCATATGGGTAAAAATGAGGCGTCAAAATATTTACAATTGAACAAACCTTCGTTTATTACTTATATACTAGCGGACCCGACAGACGTTGTCCTGTCACTAACAGACGTTGTCTTCCTCGCACCGACTCCAGAAAATCAAATAAATGTACGTAAATATAGTAATATGCGCGATAAACACTACGCTCTTGATTTAATTTCTTTTTTCAGTATTTTTTGAATTCGGTTCAGTTTTTGGCAGAAAAGTTTATTTTTCTCATTTTAGTTTAAAATTAAAGATTTTCTGAAGTCGGTTAATAAAAATTATAATACAGGAAATATTATTGTAAAGCATACACGTTTGTCAGGAGCGGGATTCAAACACGCGATCTCTTTCTTCAAGAAGCGTAGCTTAAATCTGCCGCCTTAGACCGCTCAGTCATTCAGTCCGCACTTTTTCGTCGAACATATTCAGCATATTTAATTATCGAAAAATCACTAACTATTAGTTTTTGCCTAATTACTAAAAAAGTACTGAATCAATTTCGACGAAATATGAATCTAAACCATTCTCGAATCCACTGGAACGCACACACAAAATTTCATCAAAATCGGTCCTCTCGTTTAGGAGAAGTTCAATTACATACACACGCACAGAAGATTTTTATATATAAAGATGAGCATTGAAAATTTCAGGTTTTTGCGCCGAAGACACTGCCAAATTAGGAAAATGTGAATTATCTCACGAACTACAAGATTTTTATATATAAAGATATGTATATCCCGGGTGTCCCAAAAATGACTGATGGATTTTAAAATTCAATAACTTGCAAACGGTGACAGCTATTTAAAAAATTTTTGCAGGAGGGTTATGCATGATGTCAGGAGTTTTTTTACCGTAATTTTTTATTTTAGTTCGCATCTCAAACAATTAGGTGGCGCTGACGGCGATTAAAGGCCAGGTGATCAGTGCTGAATGAAGCGTTGACACGGCCTTCAATCGCAGTCAGCGCCACCTAATTGTTTGAGATACGAACTAAAATAAAAAATTACGGTAAAAAAACTCCTGACATCATACATAACCCTCCTGCAAAAATTTTTTAAATAGCTGTCACCGTTTGCAAGTTATTGAATTTTAAAATCCATCAGTCATTTTTGGGACACCCGGTATATATATAAGTAAAGATTTGGAAAAGGACCAATGAAAATCTACGTAGATACCGCAGGAGGCGGGGCCCGGTTATGACGCCAAATGTCACCAGAAGGAAATTATAGAACTCTAAAACATGCCAGCCCCTTCCAAAGCTTAATTCTGGGTGCGCCACTGCATATGGATAAAAATGAGGTGTCAAAACATTCATAATTAGACAAGCATTCATTTAATATAAAAAAAAAAGAAAATAGACTTTTTGACCAATTTTGAGGTAAACTGTCTGCTTAGCTCAAAATTTTCCGATACATTTTCAGACTCATTTTTAGCTCACAGGCTATCATAGCCTGAGAGCTTATGTGCCCGTCCGTTCTGTATGTACGTGCGTTCGTGCGTAACGCGATAACTCATGATAAATATATCCGATCCACTTGAAATTTTGTATGTAGGTATATCCTGATAAGTCGCTTCCCTGATTAGTTTTTGGAGTTCATTCGATATGTATAAGAGGGGGAACGGGGGGCTCATGCCCCCCGTTAGATGATATAAATGGGATTTTCATGCAGAATTAAGTTTTCGTTCAAAATTTAGATTAGGATCATTCTGATGAGGCGATTCCGTGACTGTTATTAGGTGTTCATTGAATAAGTATAAATAGGGGGAACAGGGGTTCTAATGCCCCCTCCCCTTAATTTATATAAATGGGTTTTTCAAGCAGAATTTTCAGATTTTGTTCAAATCTCTGAATAGTTTTGGAAGTTTAATGGTTAAGTATAAAAGAGGGGGATAACTCCTTTTAAATTATATAAATGCTAAATGGGTTTTTATTAAGAATTATCTAATTTGCTCTGAATTTTCGATATAGATTTTTTATATGATAAAGCATGTCTTTGATAGTATAGCAGGTTCAATGATTAAGTATAAAAAAAGAGGAAAGTGGAGAGCTGTTTCCCCTTCTTAATTTTTTTTTCGAACGGAATTAACCCTTGAAAATATAAGGCTTTAATGTACAATTAGTATTTGTAGCCTGTGAACTCAATGCCATCAGTTTAACTGGGCAGTATTCTTTATTAAAAGTAGAAACACGAAACTTGCTGGGGTGATTTTTGAAGTGATGTATAAGATGCTGTATGATGTAATTTTTTGCTGAATTAATTAAAATTTGATTTATAAACAATCATTTTCTCTGTTCGATCATTTTTTCGTTCCCAGATCTCCAGGTTAGGAAATTTCTGCTCAAATTTGGCAAATTTGACAGCCTTTTTTGCAATATTTTCTACATTTACCATAAAATCGACAAACACGGCACATAATGTAGTTTCTAAATAAGAGATTTTGAAAGTTAGGTGCATTTGAGAACAAAAATGAATTTTTAAATAAATCTGAATATAAGCGGAATACACCCTTCAGGGTCCTTCTTACTTACACCATAGGACGGCAACGTAGACGGTCGTGTAGAATAAGCATCCCAGTAGCGTGTCCCAGCAGGTGAGGTCTTCCAAGGCGAAGGGTTCGCCCTCGGGACTGCACATGAGTCGGAGTCCCGGGACGCTGCATCCGACGCTCATCAACATCTTGAAAAGTTGTTCGTAGCTACTCCTACTCTCTGAAAGCAACGAGACAAGCATATTACGAGACAATTATAAAATACCGAATTATCAGAAAATCCTTACTTTACGAAAAAAAAAAAAAAAAAAAAACTTATCCTTAAGGGTGTTCTTAAATCAAAAAGGGCAACTTTGTGACACATGCATTAATTTACTTTTCTTCGCAAATGCGTGAAAATAGCAGGTGTTGTTGTTCAGAAACTGTCTAATGGCACTCATTCTTTTGTTTTTTAAAAAAATACAATAGATTTTTCACAACGAGCCTTCAAAGTGGACACTTTTGAGCCTATTTCCCGACGAAAGCAGAAAAACCGGTCGAAAAGGGGGAGAAAAACGGGTGATTGCGTCATCGAAATAGCTTATAACTCGATAAGTAATTGAATGATCCTAAAATGGAAAAATAAGTTCGATTCGAAATCGCTTTCCTAGTCAGGCATTAAAATTTTATGTCTTTCTGTTAAAAAATGAATTTGTAAATGTGTCAAAACGTTTTTCGCTTGTTGAGCGGATCAGTTGAGAACACACTTAAAAGTATAAAATCTCAAATGTACTAGGATAGGGGGGGGGGGGTGTTCTTTCGGGCCACCCCTTTAGTCAACCCTGCAAACTGCAGATATAGAAAATAGAAATATGAATCTGCTTACCTTCCCTTCTCCAGTCCCTTTCGGATAAGCTCGAAATATAGAAGCCGGTCAACAGGCATACAACCAGCGCGCAAACTATGACAAAAGAGAAGTTACATATAATAAACAAACACCTTTATCACACTTCTCAGAACACACAATCTATCGTTTATGGAGAATATATTGAAAATAAATTTACTGTTATGAGTTAGAATGTGTGACTCTATTCATTTGTGGCTATATTTTTTATGAGTTAACTGTGACGAATTATAGGATTCTCCTTGGATAAATTTATACTAATTGGAAGGTAAAGTATCAGCTATAATTATTCCTAGTTAAAAAAAAAAATTCTGTAAAAAGATGGAATCCAGAGTGTTCCAGATGGTTCTCACAAAATAGTTCTTCAGGGATCTTCGAGTGGTGATAAACTTCTAATAAATGAGTTTTTAGACATCATAAAACTCTAAAAATAGAGATAATATAAATAGATTGCTAAATGGTACACTAAAACAACAAGTTGGAGATTGCACGTGAAGTGTAGCAAATGAGGTGCGTTAGTACTATAAGTTTTAAAATATTCAGATCTTGCTGATATAGTAGAGCGTACTTTGGATACAGTATAGTGGTCGAAATCTTCGTGTTCCTGTAAATATGCAGGGAGTAATTTTTATCATACTTCATTAACGTATATCTTATTCATAAAATGTGAAGTAGGTTAATATAATTAAAACACGCCCCAAACAATGTTTCCCCGTATAACATTATTTAGTGGAATACCTTTGTTTGGCCCTGTAATTTAATAATAAATATTATCTGCATCCCAGATTGTACAGAATATAGATTTTAGCACATACATCATAGATTCATGTCAATTATATTATGTTCAAACGAGTGTAACTCCATTAAAATGCATTTGAAACATTTTTTCCCATTGATCGTAATGTAACGGAATACTTTTGATTGTCCCTTTAACTGATCTATGCATCCGATTTTCATAACATTTGAAATGACTCGACAAAATTATGTAATAATTATATATTTTAAATTTCAAACGATTCGGTTGGGTAGTTTTTGCGTTGTTATATGCGGACAGACAGACGGACAGAAGGACGGACTGAGTGACAAAAACGCTTAAAAATTATCGCTTCTGGTTTACGCACTCTCAACTCAAGTATGCTCGTGGACTCTTGGACGTATGTATTTGTATTTTGAAACTTTAAATTCAATTTTAACATCTTTCTATTTTATCCTGACGACGTTGACAGTAGCGATACGAAACGTTGATGAATTTTTAAGCGTATTTTAAATATATTCTTTTTATAAGTGTACCATTTAGTAATGTGTATTTGTTTTAGTACATATTTTTAGTATAATTTACGGTGCAATTGTCCAATTCATAATTATCATAAAATTCGTAAAAATTAGGTCTTTAACCCTGCTTTAACTGCTGTGGGAAAAATTGTCGCATAACTACTGTGAGCGGTCTGTCAGACTGCTTAATCTAAAGATGGATAAAATGTTAAATTAACTCTCTAAATGTTAAATTAACTCTTAACTTATGTATTAAACTTTATATACAGGACTATTATAGATGAAATTAAACTATTCAAAAGTCTCTAGAGATAGTAATAGAATTCCAAACGAAATAAAATTTTATCAGTATCTAATGTTAAACTAAAAATTACAAGTTAAACTGTAAAACTTGAAAATCTCAGAGGTTTGTGAGACCACTAACAGCAGTTATGGTTGGAGTTATAAGGATGTTTCTTTTACGTGATCCGGTACTACTTGTGTAGTTTGATATTTTACATAATTTGTCGAAATGGGTTCATCCGCAATTCATTAATCGAGCATTACTATGTATATTAAGAATATTTAAATATACGTTTAAATTTTGTTTTGGAATTGCAAAGTCGTAACTCACAAACACTTGAACTGCCTCTTCATCCTCTCATAGACTGCCGTTGATCAAAGAAACGAATTTAGACATGTGCGATGTATCTGAGGCCCTTTGGGGGATTCGATGGAGCAAGGTGGACGTGCCCAGCTGCCCATACGAGTCGTCCAGTTGAACTTAAGTTTTTACGTGTAAAATATTAAATTTCAATGTTTGCAAAAGTCCATGTTTTGCTCAAGGTGCCCTAAATAAATGTGTTCCTGCTTATTTGGCTTTAGTCACTTAATCTAGTTTTTATAGCATAGTACATATGAACGCTTTTAAAATACATCAAAACGGACTGTTCCGTGTATTAATTTATTAATAAGTGGATGTTGGAGGAAAATTTTTATTTCGCTAAAAGAAAAAAATCATGGATTATATACCTTTATAAAAATTCTCGTTAGCGTAATAAGGAAAACTGTATAAATGTGTAACATAAAAGAAAAAAAAAAAAAAAAAAAAAAAAAACATTTTTTATAAATGAAACTGGCATATCAAATATTGGGGATTTTAATTGACATTGCATGAGGCATTTTGAAAAATTCTTCTTAACGCTTTAAATTTAAGATTTTTTTTTTTTTTTCAATTTCTTGAGTAGTAAATATTTTCCATAATGCATATAGTGTGCCCTCGAATAATATTTAACACTAGAACCGCGGTAACGGGTCATTTTCACCCGTACCAAATGAATATATTCTGATTCGAACCAGAAATTACTTTATAAAAATAATTAATTATATGTTCCTCAAACATAATTAAAGTAATTAATAGCATAATCTTAAATAAAATTTCTGATGTGAAATATTTTTCTAAATCTACAGTAAAATTTCCCGCGGTTCTAGTGTTAAAGTGGAATTTATAGAAATATAAAAAATGAGTTTGAAGGTCCCCTTAAAAAAAAATATGACAGCTATCTTTAACTGCAAGGGATTTTTTGATGGACAATAAAATTTCCAAAATATTAGCTATGATCGAAAAACATTTTTCACAGGTACATATGGGACATTAAACAAAATGTGAATTACTAATATGGCGCCAATGCTGCAATTAAAGAATCTGTCATCTTATGTTCCCAGCAGAGATGGGACAAGAAAAACTCGGTATAATGCTAAACAAAAATTCAGAATTTTTCAGGCTATAACAGATAAATAGTTTCATATACCAGGAGGGAATTGACCGATAACAAGTGACACCGTCTCTTGTAAAATACTATAATTATTGCCTTATTATCAAAATCGATGTTGAAAGAAAAATGTCTTCAATCAAAAACATGTATGATATATATTACAAAATTCCACGTTGGCGTAATATGAAAAATTGTATAATCATATACTGTAACAAAAACTATTTCCCCCATAAAGGAAATATTTCCTTCCATATTTAATGACTGTATTTAATGACTTCTTTTCTGAAGCATTTATTTAAAGTGGAAATAGATAACTTTGTGTGAAAGTTAGTAGTTAGTAAGTGAAAACTCATCTTTGCATAATCGAAAGGTTTTAGTGCCTATTTTTTTTTTCATATTTTAAAAGGCTATACAATAACCTAAAAATGACAAAAATACCATTTTTTTTTCAGTGGTCCATACAGTTATGAATCATGACTCCAAATTGTAGATCTGAAATCCAAGTTTGTCTGAGTCTCAAAATATGACAACTGTGGGGGCATGTTTAGTTTCGATTTGATTTTGAAGCAAATATTCTTCTAATTATTCTAATTATTCTTATATATTATACATATATTATATAACAAAAATAATAATAATATTAAAAAATAATAATACAAATAACTTATATAAGGAAATTAATTTTATTTTTAATTTGCATTATTTATTATATTTAATATTATTATTTTGTATACGCGTATTGTCTTTACAACTATTATGAAAATATTAGATAAATATTAGTTAATCTGTCATTGTCGTTAAAATTTTTATTGATATTATGCCAGGGTTGCAAAAAAGCCGGCTAAAATTTAAAAAAAGCCAGGATGGTGGCTTTTATTAGTTCTAACCGGCTTTTTTTGGCCAAAATTGGCTTTTATTCAGTGAATTGTAACAAAAACCATTTCCCATAAATAAAATATTTCCTTTCATTTTTTTATAATGACTGTTTATAGTGACTCCTTTTCTGGTGCATTTTTTTATAGTGGAAAATGTTTAACTTAATGTAAAAATGAGAAGTAAGTTAAAATTAGTTTAGGGTTATAGGAGAGGTACTTTTGACCACTTTGTACATGTTCAACATTTTTATTATTTTTAATTTTTACTTTTTGGAAAAGTGATATTTTTAGTACATAGGAAGTAAATTTGACCTTTTGACCTCTTGAGGACGAGCGACACGTATACGTGCTGCAAAAATTCTTAAGGGTGTTCTTAAATCAATAAGGGCAATTTTGTGACACATGCATTTATTTGTTTTTGTTCGGAAATGCATGAAAATAGCAGGTGTTGTTATTCAGAAACTGTCTAAGGGCACTCATTCTTTTGTTTTTTAAAAAACACAATAGATTTTTCATAACAAGCCTTCAAAGTGGACACTTTTGAGCCCATTTTCCGACGAAAGCAGCAAAACCGGTCGAAAAGCAGGAGAAAAACGGGTGATTGCGTCATAGAAATAACTTATAACTCGATAAGTAGTTTAATGATCATAAAATGGAAAAATAAGTTCAATTCGAGATCGCTTTCCTAGTCAGGCATTAAAACTTTCTGTTAAAAAAATGAATTTGTAACCGTAACAAAACGTTTTTCGCTTGTTGAGTGGATCAGTTAAGAACACCCTTAAGAATCTTTAATTTGTGTCCTCCCCAGTAAAACTGTACTGTAAAATTTGTCTTATTTAAGTCAGAGCATTTTCACGATTTAATAAACCACAAATTTCTGCTTTTAAAAACCTGTGATAAAAACATTAAAAATTTCGTAAAAGGCTCCCGTTGCGTAGGGGTTGTGAACACCTCTTTAAAGTTTAAATTCTCATAGCTGTTTTTCTTTTAAAGTTAAAAGGGTGGTTCTAATGACCCCATCAGAATCTCACAATCCCAATAGCTTGGGGGTAATTAAGACCACTAGTGGGGTGATTATAACAGCAACATTTTCTCTTTATATTTTCCTGCACACATTTGCTTTGGGTAGTTGTGACCATAAGGCTGCGAGCGAACAGCACTACTTTTTATTACACTAAAAGAGAAATAAATCTATCTTTGTTTCCGTACGGAACAAAGGTGAAACTTCTTTAAATGATTTTTGAGGGACTGACCCTACCAAATTGACAAAAGAAGGGAAAGTTTTATCTACCCCATCTTCAGTCGTAAATCTGTCAACTGATTTCGAGTCCGATTTCTCTCTTGAAGTTCAAAAAAGTTCACTGAAAAAGCATTTTATACATCAAAGCGCCGACATGAAAGATCAAAAATAGCGACGCCTGACCGCAAGAAGTTAGTGCTATGTGTCTGGTCCTTAAAGCTGCTATCAGATTCACCAACATTTCGAGAGACTTTTGAGCCAACACTTGATTTCCTCCCACTTTTCGCGAAATATCCGCACAACACCCAGTGTGATAGCAAACAGCAATGTCCCCCAATTTTTTTTCCACAGTTCCAAAAAAGTCTCCGCTAGCCAAGAATTTTTCATCCAACATCGAACATTTCGACGAATCTGGGATAAGCGATTAATAAGAATAGGCGATACATATTAACGGCTGGTACTAGTAGTACTGGTTTTCCTCCGACATTTACCCAAGACAATTGTAACCTTTTTCACTCTTTGAACGGGAAAAGGTTGGGATTAAAATCGGCTGAAAAGTTTGTGAATATAATAACAGCTTTAGAATTCCAAACTGACAAATTCATTTATGAAAAATTTCGGTAGACTGTTTCAAATTGCTATTCGGATATTAAAAAATGCTTCAGACTAGAGATAAAGAATATCTAAAATGAAAAATACATCATGTTCACAATTACCCCCACCTGTTGTATAACTGAAAGGTTTTAGTGCCTATTTTTCCATATTTTA
The DNA here is from genome assembly GCA_964019185.1 of Maratus speculifer. Taxonomy (NCBI): domain Eukaryota; kingdom Metazoa; phylum Arthropoda; class Arachnida; order Araneae; family Salticidae; genus Maratus; species Maratus speculifer. The sequence goes on along the minus strand of OZ025296.1, from coordinate 317,010,961 downwards.
AAAGTAATACTAATTTTAGCATATTTTTAATGTTTTTAATTTTAAAGGCTTTTTACTTGTATTCCGAAATAATGTCCCTGGCGAGGATTTCGCAGTATAAATTTCAATTTCTATCCGTGTTTCTTTACATTCCTTTCGTAATTTTTTCTAATACATTTTCAATTATTCCACTGTGATATAAAGTACTTTGAATACTCAGTTTTCATGGTATCATAAATGATTTCATTTTTATAGTCAGTTTTTCAAACTATACATTATATTTTGTAAAACTGTGTATATTTATAAAACGTTTGACTGTATATATATATATATATATATATATATATCCAACTAGTTGGTATGATACACGATGGATCAATTTTTTCAGCTTATAGCTTGACACACGACAGAAATCGGCCGGCTTTTGTTTATTTTTATAAATTATGTACTTTTTGATAAGTGGGGCACAGATGTCATATACGCACCACATTGGCACGTGTTTTTTCCCCCCGCCAACTTGGCGAAAACTTCGCGTTTGAATATATGTTACAAATTGTATGCAAAAACAGCATGTGATTTTTTACTGCAATATAAAAATAAAATAATTTGAAATAATGAAAGAGATTCTAGTATTTTAAGAAATGAAATAATAAATAAATGATAGTTTGATATAGTATATAATAAAAGTAATTTAAAGAATTAAAATGAAAAATAACAATAAGTAAACATGAATTCAATGAAAAAGGAAATAAACAGTTACACATAATAAACTTAATAACAAAACAGTAAGTATAATTTTCACAATGAATCGTAAATATTAATACTTAAAAGCAATATTGAATGCATGCTTTTGCTTTACTTAAACAACACATATAATTGAAATCTTTAATTTTTCCTCTTTTTTTAGGTGCGGTCGTAATCATGTAAATACGTAGCACCTATTGCTGTCGCTCAGTCCGTCCGTCTGTCCGTCTGTCTGTCTGTCCGCATATAACAACGCAAAAACTAACAACCGAATCGTTTGAAATTTAAAATACATAATTATAACATAATTTTGTCGGATCATTTCAAATTTTATGAAAATCGGATGGATAGATCAATTACAGGGACATTCAAAAGGATTCCGTTGCATTACGGTCAATAAGGAAAAAAGTTTTAAATGCATTTTAATCGTTTGAAATTTAAAACATACAATTATTGCCTAATTTTGTCGAGTCATTTCAAATGTTATGAAAATCGGATGCATAGATCAATTACAGGGACAATCAAAAGGATTCCGTTACGGTCAATGGCGGAAAAGTTTCAAATGCATTTTAATGATGTTACACTCATTCGAACATAATAGAATTGGCATGAATCTATGAAATATATACTTAAATATGCATTCTGTACAATCTGTGATGCAAAGAATTTTTATTATTAAATTACAGGGTCACACAAAAGTATTCTACTACATAATGCTATACGGAAAAACATTGTTTGGGACGTGTTTTAATAATATTCAAATATTTCACATTTTATAAATAAGATATACGTTGCTGAGGTGTAATAAAAATTACTTCCTGCATATTTAGAGAAACGTAAAGATTTCGACTACTATACTGTATCCTGAGTACGCTCTACTATATCAGCAAGATCTGAATATTTTTAAAACTTCGTTATCGTATGAACGCACCTCATTTGCTACGTTCACGTGCAATTTCCAACTTGTTTCCCTAAGAATTGTTATAAATTTATTAAACGGATCTTCTCCATCATGTCACACATGTACAATGCCAAATTGGCGGGGGGAAAAAGCACGTGCAAATGTGGTGCGTATATGACATCTGTGCCATAAGTGGTTTACAATATAAGCTTTATTTTGTATTCATCATCATTTGTCTGTTAATAGTAATTTCATAGACAACATAATTTTACTAGTGCTTTGTTTCGTTTGTTTAAAAATATTGGTTACATAATATATATATATACCTTCGAATAAAAAGAATATAGCAAGAAAAGGCTTAAGGGTGTTCTTAAACAAAAAATGGCAACTTTGTGACATTAATTTATTTTTGTTCGGAAATGCATGAAAATAACAGGTGTTGTTATTCAGAAACTGTCTAATGGCACTCATTCTTTTGTTTTTAAAAAACACAATAGATTTTTCATAGCAAGCCTTCAAAGTTGACACTTTTGAGCCTATTTCCCGACGAAAGCAGAAGAAACGGTCGAAAAGGGGGAGAAAAACGGGTGATTGCGTCGTCGAAATAGCTTATAACTCGATAAGTAATTGAATGATCATAAAATGGAAAAATGAGTTCGGTTCGAAATCGCTTTCCTAGTGAGGCATTAAAATTTTATAACTTTCTGTTAAATAATGAATTTGTAAATGTGTCAAAACGTTTTTCGCTTGTTGAGCGGATCAGTTGAGAACAGCCTTAAGAACACCCTTAAACAATACATATAATCGAAATCTTTAATTTTTCCTCTTTTTTTTCCCCTAAGAATTGTTATAAATTTATTAAACGGAATGAACGGCGGGGGAAAAAACACATGCAAATGTGGTGCGTATATGACATCTGTGCCATAAGTGGTTTACAATATAAGCTTTATTTTGTATTCATCCACTTGCTTATCATTTGTCTGTTAATAGTAATTTCATAGACGACATCATTTTACTAGTGCTTTGTTTCGTTTGTTTAAAAATGTTGGTTACATAATATATATACACCTTCGAATAAAAAGAATGTAGCAAGAAAAGACTTAATAGAATATAGCAATACTTACATCTTAACAGAATTGTATCCAGCATCGCGTGTAATGTTATTGTCTTTACTATTGTAGGATAAAGTTCAAATGGAGGATCACCCTCATCATTCTCTTGATGTGCCTATTGATAAAAAAATTGCTTTGAACGAAATCAAGTCGATATCTTCAACACTGAAATCTAACAAAACAAAAATTGCAACAATGAAGAAAAGAGAACTATGGTAGAAAAGATGAATATTGCCATTTTAAACAATGCAGAATTGTTTGGATTTCCATTGTTTGATTCATGTAATTCCCCAAAACAATTAGATTTTTAAAAGATTGGATAAAATAAAGAGAGACTTGAATACATTTAAAATAAATGAAAATGTATGTACAAAAAATAACAATACTAAAAAACATTTAAATGTACAAAAAGTAAACGTACTCGCACGGCATCGTCCGTACAAATAAAGGCACAGATGTCATATACACACCCCATTGGCACGATTTTTTTCTGATGAAAACTTCATTTTCAAATACCAGTTACATATTTTTTTAAACTGTTTTAAAAAGGAAATAATAATAATAATAAAAGTTTAATTAATAATTATAAGACAAAAATATTTATAGCCTTTAAAAGTAGGAAATAAAAGTAAATAAATAGTTTATTAATAAATAAACTATCTCCCGGTTACCATGTGAGGCATAAAATCGCTATTTTGTTGCAGTCGCGAATTATGTGGTGCGTAACCCACATTGAGATTTGGTGTGCGTAATAAAAATGGCATCTGTGCCCAAATAAAAATCCATTGCATAACACAGCGGTTCCCAATCTATGGGTCGCGGCAGTCAGTGGCGCAGCCAGAATTCGATTCTAGGGGGGGGGGGTTTGAGTTTCTGATAAAAGTTTTCGCCGGTTAATAGAATCAGTACTAAGAATATTCTCAGTATAATACTTAAACTAGAAGAGCATCTGTGTGGCAGGAAATCATCATTCTTTTAGCATAATACGTCTGAGAAAAGTGATTTAGTTCAAATAACCAATTTTTATTTAACTAATTCATGTAATGTGCACTTTCAGAGTTTTAAGTACAATTTTCGCCATTTAATTGAATCACTTTATTTAATGAAATCTGATTCAATAAAGCGGCAGATTTCGAAATACGCCAAAATGCTTAAATATTAAGTTTGGTTTTTGATTCATATAAGCGGCAATTATAGTGATCTTTCTTAGTTCTGGGAGGGGTTTTAACCCCAACCCCCCCCCCCCCCCTCTGGCTGCGCCACTGGCGGCAGTTGTTTTGGTGAGTCGCGGAATAATCGAAGTTTGTCATCAAAATATATCTTTTGTTTCATCTGCCTAAAAAGATATGACAATTTCAACAGGAAATAATATTTCAAGGAAAAAGCCTTAATTTCCTTCTAGATTAATATATGAACAGAATATCCAGAAATATTTAAATCAGCTTTGAGATCCTTTATAAAATTCAACACTTCGTGCTTATAAGAAAACTACTTTGCTGCTTTTGAAGTACTGAGACAAACTGCAATTTAGTATATATTCCCACATTGGAAAACACCAGTACCAGAAATCTCATTGATTATAAAGTTATGTTTTCATAATAATTAAACGTATTTTTAGCTTTCTTTGTAGTTTGTACATTGTTTTAATTTTAATTACTATTCACTTATACACAGTGAGATTACCAATTCTTGTTTTTGTTGATAATGTATTTTCCGAACGAAATTTTGCGTTTTTCATAGGATAGGATAGCCTAGCGTATAGAGATCACAAAAAAAGCTATACCGATTTATAACTTTATCTTGGGTGGGTAGCGATTTTATTATTATTATTGAAAGGTGGGTCACGAAATTTTTTTTCACTGAAAGGCGGGTCGCGAAATTTTTTTTCACTGAAAGGCGAGTCGCGTTACTGAGAAAGTTTGGGAACCGCTGGCATAACAAACAGAGGAAGAAATGAAGAACAGTTACAGTTAGTTTTATTATTTTATTTGTTTTATGTTTTAAGTATTTTTATTCTTTGTAAATAAATTTTAATTTTTTAATTTATTTAAAATTTAATTAAAATTTATCAAGTCTGCCTTAGTTTCTGTTATTCAATCTTTTAATAGCCTTATAAATTCAGAGGTTAAATATATGTGTATTGCGAATTAGATTTTTATTAAAACACACATACACACTTAAACAATGTCTGCTTTCATGTCTTAAAAATTAATTAGACAACAATTAAATTTTCCCTAACGGCTGCGGAAATTTATGTGTCTATTTAGTATTGTTTAGAAGCTTTCGAAAAGGTTTCTCTTCAACATCTCCATTGTTGCAGTAGAAGCAGTTTTACAGGCATTAATCGAACCGCGATTTAGCGATAATAAAAGTTTTCTATAAAATGATTGGTAAGGCTGTTTTTAAATCAAAAAAGAGAAACTTTATGACGTAAGTTTCAATTTATTTTTGTTCGGTAATGAACCGAAATGAACTGTTCATGAAACGAGCAGCTGTTGTTGTTCAGAAACTATTAAATCGCACTCATTTGCTTTTTTTTTTTTAATAACACAAAGGATTTTTTAGAAAATAGTGTCAAAGTAGGTGTTTTGAACCAATTTTCTGCGGAGAAGAAAGAAAACCGCTCAAACTGAAGTGAAAATAGGTTAGTCACGCGATCTAAATATAATATAATTCAATTAGGTAATTTATTGATAAAAAAAAAAGAAAAAAAAAGAAAGAAAGAAAATTTAGTTCGATTCCAAATCTTTTCCTTAGACAGTTTATAGACAGGTTTTCCAATTTCATATTTTTCTGTTAAAAAATGTTTTTTTAAATGTGTCAAAACGTTGAGGTTTGTTGAGAACAGCCCTAACTACTTAAGGGTGTATTCGAGAAAACGCTTTTCCACCTTCAACAGCTCGAAATTTTCCTATATAATTTCAGACACATTTTTAGAAGTAGAAACATGAAACTTGCTGAGGGGATTCTTGAAGGGACGTATGAAGTGCCGTGTGATGTCCTTTTACGCTCAATTCTATAGAATTTGAGTAATAAACAATTACCTTATAAGTATGACCCTTTTTTTCGTTCCCAGATCTCCCGCTTGGGAAAAATCTGTTCGAAATGCCGTTTTTGATTGCTTTTTTTGCAATATTTTCTGAATTTATCACAGAATCGACAATCACGGCACCTTGTGTACTTTCCAAATAAGAGATTTTGAAAGTTTGGTGTATTTCAGAGCAAAAATGAATTTAAAAATAAATCGGAAAATAAGCAGTTTGAATCGAAATACACCCTTAACTGATCAACATTTTTGAAAAAGACTTTCTAATAATGTCTATTTTTTTCATGTCTTTTACAGAATTTTTAATTTTTTTTATCACCGGTGCAGTTGAGCAGAGCAGTTGAGAACAAATTAAATCACAAAATGCGTTTTCATTTTTTTTTCCCCGACTGTACATCCGTGTACAGTTGTTTCACACGTGATTTCGTAATTATTGTTGTCAAATTGAAAAATGGTTTGGTCCAGAAATGTTCTTTGTTGTAAAAATAATTTAAAAATGTACCAAATGAATACAACTGAAATTTTATTCTATGGAAAACATACAGGATCTTTGGAAAATCAATCTAAATCCGAAAAATCTTCATCTCCCCTGAGATAAGTAAATAAAACAAGTTGAATGTAATTCTGCCATTGCAGAATTCAGTTTCGCCTCCATTTAGAAAAAAAAAAAGAAAAAAAAACTAATTTCATTTTTACTATGACATTATTTTCACTAACTGAAGTCATCTGTCAGTAAAATCTCAATCTCAGTGTCCTTAATGAAAAGAAATATTGAAATGTAATATGAGTAAAAATGCGATGAGTAAAATGCGTTATGAGTAAAAATGCGATGTTTTAAGTAGTGACGTCTTTTTCTCTTCAAATGTTTTTTATATGTTACTGCTATTAGTAATATGAAAAAGGCGTCCGTAATAATATTGTATTTGATTGATATTGTAATTTTATTATCGAAAGAAGAGCTAAACTGAGTTGCCACCATTTTGCAGAAATATCGTAAAAAAGCATTTAAAATTAAAAATAAAATATAAAAATGGAAATTGATTAAAAAATAGCTAAAATGGGCACAACTACAAATAAATAGCTTTCATTTAAAAAAATAATTATCAAAATCGGTTGAGTAGAAAGTTCAGGGCTGATGACGCGACATTTTTAGCTTGTCTGAAAGAAATAGCATCGGAGGCTAAAAAGAAAAAGCCATCTCCTTTCCCGCAAGTCGGACGTGCACGCAATTCATTATCTCACCTGTTTTGTTTTTGTTTTTGTAAAGCGGCAGAGGTCTTTACCTACCTGTTATCGAGAAATTTCGACGATCCTTGGAGGTTATTTATACATCGCGAATAGAACAAAAAATCACAGGGCTCGCCTCGCTCGCAAGCAAATGAATTCGTCATAATAAATATAAATAAATGTAACTAGAACTAAAAAAAATAACAAAATTGCAATTTATCAAATTACAACGACTGTTTGAAAAATGATATTTTTAAAGACTCAAATTTTCAAAGATATAAATAAATTCTATAATTCAAAATAATAATAATAAAAAACACCATTTTTATGATGATCGTAACGGAATGTGTAAGCCATGCATTATACATTAATGTTCCTAGACCAATGATAAAATAAATAAATAAATTAATTAATAATTGTAATTTAACAAATTACAACGACTATTTGGAAAATGATATTTTTCAAAGACTCAAATTTTAAAAAGTCTCATAAACAAAATCTACATTTAAATTAATAATAATTGTCAAGTTCTGAGTAAGCATCTGCTACAAATTGGAATTTCTATTATTTCTCTATATTAATATTTTATGTATTGTACTGGCTGTGTACTGGAATTTTCAAGGTGACATTCTTTCTTTGTTAAAGTGAGAATTGACAGGTGTCATGTGCAGGTGGTGATGGGAGAAAGAGGAGATTGCCGAGAGGCGTGTTCATCAGTCAGCGATGTATGTGAATAATGAGCAAACAAGGAACATGTCACGAATCATGAAAGCAATGTGGAATGCGTCCAATGGATAAGCTCCAAAGGGGGTTGACATTGGGGAAAAACAGTGATTTGAGAAGGTCAAGTCTTGTCTGAGTTTTAGTAGTTCGTATCTGGGGTTCGTACCTAGAGGAGTGTAGGACATAGGTCCTAGTGCAGAGTGCGTAGGCTGAGTTCGTATCTGGAGAGCAAGGGACGCAGACGTCCTGGTGTGTTGTGCTCTGGGCCGGATAGCGTAAGCCGAGTATCCATGTGTTGGGAGATTCGAAATTGATCTCCGGTAGAGTGAATCTAACGTGCATTGAGTGTGAGGGAGAAGGTGTAATCTGAACAGTACACAGCCAACTTTTTACGGTATTTAATTTAATGTTGAACCGGATCATCTATATGTATATAATTGTAAATAGTGTATTTCTTGTGTACATATAGTATGAATAAACTGTTAGTTCAGTTAATTGACAGCGTCGGTGTTCATGTACACAATCCTCACAGTGGGTGACCTTTATCACCTAATAATATCGGTGGTGGCAGCTATAACTACCACGGACTTTCTTCAAAGTTGTGCGAGCTGAGAGGAACGTCCGACAATTATGGTAAACAAATTAATAATAATTATAAGCATCAATTTCAGGATGATGATAACGAGTCCTGTATTACTTACGTGGTGCATTAAATTAATTTAGACACCAGTGATTAAAAAAACCCAATAGTTTATAGATGGACAGCTTTAACTGTTTAAAATGTACATTTTTATTGGACGAGGTTCAATCAGATTGACTTCTGAACACCTCCTGTTACGTACGATGCGTATTAAACATTCATATTCCTCGACTCATCCTAAACCAATTTTAAATGAAATTTCAGTTTTACAATTTTCGGAACTGCTAATTTTTAAACCTCTAAATATCGCACATTTTAAATTTTTACACCGCTGCGTAGAGAAAAAAAGGGCACATTTTAATGAAATTTGTTTGAAATCTTTATCACAAATTGTTTTTAAATTATTAAGTCTTTATTACTTTTTTGTCATTGTGGCAACAGAAGTATTCCATTTTTGGACATTAAACATGGAGAGGAATAAAATCAGGATACGAATAAAATAAAAAAAAGTTGCGGAATTCAATCAAAAAAAAAAGTTTCAGATATACTTCAGATTTCCCAGTTCTCTACTGAAAACAACAACTATTTTCCAAATAGTTAAAAATAAATAAATAAATAAATAAATAAAAGCCGCCATTTTTGGGCGAATACTACATGATGGTCCTGGAATTTTACTCCATAGAAAACATACAGGATCTTTTGAAAATTAATCTAAATCCGAAAAATCTTCACCTCTATTTAGATATAAGTAAATGAAAAAATCTCCTTTCCTTCAAGTCTACATGCACGCAATTCATTATCTCACCTGTTTTGTTTTTACTTTCAAAGGAGGCCGAGGACTACCTACCTGTTATCGAGAATTTTCGGAGGTTATTTACACATCACGAACAAAAAAAAATCATGGGGCTCGCTCGAAAACAAATGAATTCGTCATAATAACCATCAACAAAGAAGACGAACAGGAAAAATTGCTTTAGGGCTGATTTTTATGAACTTGCGCAAAAATGCGCAAAAGTGATTGTTCAAGGGGAGTGGAGATTGTATTGTTAAGTAACTACCCCGGGAGGATAATTAAGAAATCAAAGCATGTCGTTAAAGATAAAATAAATGAATCCATGGAATGAACTTGACGAATCACTTAGGCTTTTAAGGTCTTCGGAACGCTTTTTTTTTAATGAACAATATTTAATAAATACAGTTGTTTTTATTACAATTGTAATATAGAATGATGAAAAAGAAAAAAAAAATCTTAGCAATAGCTTCTTAATATTTTAAGGGTGTATTGCAATTCAAACTGCTTATATTCCGATTTATTTTTAAATTCACTTTTGCTGTCAAACGAATCATGGATTCATTTATTTCAAACGAACTATGGAATTAGCTTGACGAATCAGTTAGGCTTTTAACAATCACTTCCCTGTTTTACCCATACGTTGCCCATACGTCGTACAGGCAGCCTGTTTTTGGCATGCATGAATTGCCCGTACGGTCATCCATACTTCAGTCATCATTCATTACTCACACCAACAACATTTTACTGTAAATTTTACATTACAGTCGAGTCTCCATGTAACGAAATCCATTGTTCGAGTAAAAAATTCGTTATATAGAGAATAACGTTAAAATTCTTATTCAATGTGTAAATTTTGAACAATTGGAATTTGTGATGTGTTTAATTAAGAATTTGTTCATAAATCTGCTTAAAATATCACTATCAGTAAGTACTGTATCAGTACTGTGCAATAGTGAGATTATAATCCACTTCCAAAAAAATCAGAGAGATATTGTTGACATCTCCGCATTCCTTAATTGATTTCCATTTATCTTTTTAAGTCTTTACAAGTAGCATCTTCTCCCTCCTCAGAATCCACATTATCCTCTAGTATACAAAGTTCGGCCTTTTTGAAGCAATTGTAAATTGTTTTTTCTTCAATTACCCCCATTGATCCCGTTCTAATATGTATAACTATCAAATTGACTCTGTTTTGAGAATATGTTGAAAGGTGTGTGGGAGGAAGAAGAGGGGGGGCGGGATGAATTCGTTGGACTTAAAGAACAAGGAGATTCAAGCTGAGAAATAATATGAAAAAACTCAGCACTGAAACATAAACTAAAAAATAAGTAATGAAAAATTGATTTCATGTTATTTCGAAGCTTTTTTACAACTGAATAAAGAACATTTTATGAAAATATTCGTTATATGGAGATAGATATTTCGCTATATAGAGACTGTTTTTAATGTAATCATGGGAAAAGGGGAACTTTCCTGCTAAAAATTCGTTATATAGAGGAATTCGATGTATGGAGTTTCGTTATAGAGAGACTCGACTGTATTTAATTTGAGCATTTTTAGGCAAAAATTTCTAATTTTAAAAACCGGTGATAAAAAAATTAAAAATTCTGTGAAAGACATGAAAAAAATAGGCATTATTTGAAAGTTTTTCCAAGAATGTTGATCAGTTAAGTAGTTAGGGCTGTTCTCAATCGCTCTGTTCAACGCGCAAAAAACATTTTAGCACATTTAGAAATTCGTTTTTTAACAGAAAAATCTAAAATTGGAAGACCTGACTAGGGAGGTGATTTCGAATCGAACTATACGTATCGAGTTATAAGCGATTTCGATCACGCGTTTTTCTCCCTTCGTTGATTGGTTTTCTGCTTTCGAGGAGACAGAGCTGTACCTACCTGTTATCGAGAATTTGCGGCGATCCTTCCAGATTATTTACACATCACGAACACAACGAAAAATACCAGTGCTCGCTCGCAAACAAATGAATTCGTCATAATAACCATCAACAAAGAAGACGAACAGGAAAAATTGCTTTAGGGCTGATTTTTATGAACTTGCGCAAAAATGCGCAAAAGTGATTGTTTATATAGAGGGAGTGGAGGTTTTATTGTTAAGTAGTAACTACCCCGGGAGGATAATTAAGAAATCAAAGCATGTCGTTAAAGATAAAATAAATGAATCCGTGGAATGAACTTGACGAATCACTTAGGCTTTTAAGGCCTTCGGAACGCTTTTTTTTTTTTTTTTTTTAATGAACAATATTTAATAAATACACTTGTTCTTATTGCAATTGTAATACAGAATGAAGAAAAAGAAAAAAAAAATCTTAGCAATTGCTTCTTAATATTTTAAGGGTGTATTGCAATTCAAACTGCTTATTTTCCGATTTATTTTTAAATTTACTTTTCCTCTCAAATGCATTCAGCTGGCAAATTCTCTTATTTAGAAAGTACATAATGTGCCGTGTTTGTCGATTTTTTGATAAAAGAAGTAAATATTGCAAAAAAGTGCTGTCAAAGTCTGCACTTTGAACTGAATTTTGAACCGAAGCGAGAGATCTGGGAACGAAAAAAGGGTCACACTGAGAAAATAATTGTTCATAAATCGAATTATAATGAATTGAGAGAAAAATGAAGTCCCGCAGCCCCTTATACATCGCTTCAAAAAACACCGCAGCAAGTTTCATGTTTCTACTTTTAAAAATGAGTCTGAAAATATATCGGAAAATTTCGAGCTGTTGAAGATGGAAAAATATTTTTTCGAATAAACCCTTAAACAAATCGAAAATAGTAAGTCAAACATAGCCAATGAGGTTTGTTCGTACTATATAATAAATCGGCAGATATAATACTAATAATAAATATGTATAATAAATATATAATGTATAATATTATAGTAAATACAGTCGAGTCTCTCTATAACGAAACTCCATACATCGAATTTCTCTATATAATGAATTTTTTGTAAGAACGGTTCCCTTTTCGCATGATTAGATTAAAAACAGTCTCTATATAGCGAAATATCTATCTCCATATAACGAATTTTTTCATAAATTGGTCTTCATTTATTCAGTTTAAAAAAAGCTTCGAAATCATATGGAATATATTATCCATCCCTTATTCTTGATTTTTCGTTTAGTGTTGAATTTTTTTTTTATTTTTATATTACTTCTCTCCTTGTTCTTTAAATCCAACGAACTCTTCCCACCTCTCACACACCTTTCAACATCCTTCTCAAAACAGAGTCAATTAGATTGTTACACATATAAGAGAGGAATCAATGAGAGGCACATAAGCGAGGCCTTCAAATGGAGGAAAATCTCAACTACAATTTTTTATTCCTTGCTAAAATTTGAGCATTTTTTTGAGAGCGTAACAATTTAAAAAAAAAAAAAAAAAAAAAAAAAAAAAAATTACAGATTTGTTCGTCTGAAATAAATGCAAGTCTTCCTCATTTGATTTTCATGAAGCTTTAAAATAAATGTCTGTTCTCTTTTTTGAAACTGCTTAAATAATTAAGAAATAAAATGTTAGGTTAATATTTACTTTTAAACATTTCAAATTCTTAATTAAAAAGATCAAAAATAATATTTGTTCAAAATTTACACATTAAATACGGTTTTTAACATCATTCTCTATACATCGAATTTCTCTATATAACGAATTTTTTTCTGGAACGATGGATTTCGTTATATAGAGACTCGACTGTAGTCGAATCTTCGTGTCATAGCTGTTGCCATCTTATACAAAAATGGATGAATACAAAGATTATGACGATTCTATATAATTGTCAAATGGTGAGGTCATAGGCTGATAGAGATGATGTGTAAAAGCTGAACCCAGAACATACACTTCTATTATACTTTGTATCATACAGGATTATTGTCTTTTATACAGGAAGTAACTTGTAAAAACCTCAGTGAAATAATTCAATATAATTAAAACGCGTCCCAAACCATGCTTCCTTTTATACCATTAAGGGTGTTCTTAAATCAAAAAGGGCAACTTTGTGACACATGCATTAATTAATTTTTATTCGCAATTGCATGAAAGTAGCGGATGTTGTTATTCAGAAACTGTCTAATGGCACTCATTCTTTTGTTTAAAAAAAAAACACAATCGATTTTTCATAACGAGCCTTCAAAGTGGACACTTTTGAGCCCATTTCCCGACGAAAGCGGAAAAACCGGTCGGAAAGGGGGAGAAAAACGGGTGATTGCGTCATCGAAATAGCTTATAACTCGATAAATAATTTAATGATCCTAAACGGGAAAAATAAGTTCAATTCGAAATCGCTTTCATAGTCAGGCAATAAAATTTTATGTCTTTCTGTTAAAATAATGAATTTGTAAATGTGTCAAAACGTTTTTCGCTTGTTGAGCGGATCAGTTGAGAACACGCTTAAATAATGGAATACTTTTGTGTGCCTTTGTAAATTAATAACAAATATCCTTTGCACCCCAGATTGTACAAAATGTATATTTTACTACATACTTCATAGATGCATATGAATTGTATTATGGTAGAAAGAGTGTAACATCATAAATATGAACTTGAAACTATTTTTTTTCCCACGGGCCCTCCTGTGACGGAATACTTTGGATTGTCCCTGTAATTGAACTATGCATCTGATTTTCATAAAATTTGAAATGACTCGGCAAAATTATGCAACAAGTATGTATTTTAAATTTTAAACGATTCGATTCCGTAGTTTTTAATCTGTTATATGCGGATAGACAGACAGACGTACCGACTGAACGACGACTTATAGGTGTTACGTATTGTATTTACATAATTACGAACGCACCTAAAAATAGGTTAGCGCCTAAATAAATGGTCTGTGTCTTTAGATAAACGGGTTTTGCGTGTATAACATGAAATTTATCGGATTGGATTATTTAGTTGAGAAAAGTGCGATTGTTCGTAAATTTATTGGATTTGTTCAGGAGGGTAAAACATCCGTAATTTTTGAAATTTTTTTACAGTATAAAATAGTTACATTTCCTTCCATTTATTTTTCAAACTGCAGCTCCAAATGATGCAATAACATTTCACCCTCCTACGTTTGCAGCCATTACAGCAGCAAAAGTTAATTCATTCCAAAATAGACCAAAGTTTTCCCTTTAACAGTATAAGTTTTACCAGTAAGTGCTGCTGCTATGTATAGACTTTTGGTTGGAGCATCGCTTAATTATCCCTAAGCAATTCTGAATTGAAATAATTTAACTAATATTTTAATAAATCACAGAATTTCTGCGATTAAATTAATTAAGAAATCCTAATATTTATTACTGGTGATAAGAGATTAAAAATTGATTCGTGTGCTATATAACAGAATGAAAAGTAAATACCAAATATTCGTAGAAGTTGTTTAAATTCTAAAATACTTATAAATCGGAAAAAATGTAGAAAATTTCCAATTTCATAAAAAATTTAAATGTTTTTTTTTAATTTTTTTATTTAATTATTCCGATAGTTTACATAGTTTTAGTTGAAACTTATTGAAGATTTAATAAAAAATTTAGTTATTTCACTTTGTTTTTGAAATATCAATGTGTAACTTTTATTTTTACTACTTTTTTTTATTGCTTCAACATTATTTACATAAAAGAACTAGCAAGCGTATAGGTTCATAACAAATCTAGAACCAATCCTTCTAAATAATCGAATGTCCCCCTACTATCCCCCATCCCACTGCTGCATAGAATAGGTAAATCACACTCGTATCATCAACACAGTATACAAATGATTGATCAGGTGAAACTTTAATACTGATGGCGCCCCTGGGCGTGATTTAATTCATTCTAAAAAAACTGAATATTAACAAAGTATTTTTATCGATTATGTGTCCTTTAGTTCTTAGCACCCCCGACTTTCCTTGCCACCCCCTTTAAAAGCTGTGACTGTGAGAGTATAAGTCATTTACGTTCTGACTTTTTGTTCCCTGACCTTAAAATTCGTGCTTTCTTTAATGTGGGAAAAATTCATCTAGACTCCATGAATCAATAAGCTACGTTACAATTATCGATTTCATTTGATTATTATTATTTTTTATTTCGATATAACTTTTCCACACGTGCTCAGAAAGGGCAAATGAAGGGGAAATGGCCTTGGGGTGACCTATACCCTCGAGCCGGACCTACAAAACGCTCCAAAAACTAAAAAATCGTCTGCGAAAAATAAATGAATGGAGAACTAACTTCCCACGACGAACGGTTTGAATCTAGACTCCATGAATCAATAAACTACGTTACGACTATCGATTTTATTCGATTATTATTATTTTTTTTTCAATATTACTCTTTCACACGTGCGCAGAAAGGGCAAATGAGGGGAAATGGCCTATACCCTCGAGCCGGACCTACAAAACGCTCCAAAAAACTCGAAAACTAAAAAATCGTCTGCGAAAAAATAAATGAATGAATGGAGAGCTTACTTCCCACGACGAACGATTTGAAACACAATCTCGCGTTCTACGACATACCTCGTTTTAACACGAAATACAGAAGTTTCGACATTTCCCGTGATCCTTCAAAAAGTTTCTTTTTCTTTTTATTGGGCGGCAACGTAAATCTACCTGATGGTCTCCATTACGCTCTTCAATTAACATTCTTCAGTACCTAGTGAAGCAGTTTAATGAATTGGACACACCGATTTCGGAGAGCAGATAACAAAACAGATTTCGTGATCCCGAATTAAAGCTTCGGTGTCGACTTTCGGCACCGATTTCGGACCTGTTCACGGAAAAAATTTCGCTTTTCTTTTTTTGTTCCTTTTCACGGAAAAAAGAAGGCTCTGTGACTCCGTGGGGGTCGGGCCTGGCGAGCGGAAGTCGGCGAAACGCGATCCCGGGTGGAAAAAAAAGCCGGGTCGGCACCTTCAAGGTACGTCAAAAGGTGAAGGAATGCGGATTATTTTTATTTGCTTCGTTTTTTATTATGAGAATTCCTCCAGCAGGTTGGATGGGAGTGGAGCTGTTTCGTTCCTACTGCGATTTCTTATTCCATCATTTATTTACTTTTTTTAGGTGTGTGTGAAATAAACAGAATGATCAGATTCAGGATTTTAGGTTTCAGATGTATCGCTCTAAATTGTATTCCCTCCAACTATAAAATGTTGTAATTTATTAAAGAGATTAATGAAATACAATAAAATTTGATTTAAACTAATTGTGTTATTGATTCTAATAAACTTTTCTTACTGTGGCAGACGATTTTTTTTAGCTTGTGAAATAAACAGAATGATCAGATTCAGATAGATGTAAAGCAGGATTTTAGAGTTCAAAAGCATCACTTGAAATTACATCCCCTCCAATTATAAAATTTTGTAATTTATGAAAGAGTTTAATGTAATATAAGACAAAAAAACTTAATTAAACCAATTGGATTATTGATTTGAATAAACTTTTCTTATTGTGGCAGATGATTTTCTTATATTCTGAAATAAACAGAATAATTAGGTTCAGATGTATAGTAGATTTTTAAGGTTCAGAAGAATCACTTTAAATAATATCTCCTTCCAATTATAAATTTTTATAATTTATTTAAACGATTAATGTAATATAAGAAAAATTGAATTAAACCAATTGTGTTATGGATTTGATAAACTTTTCTTACCGTGGCAGACGATTTGATATAGATTGTGAAATAAACACAATGATCAGATTCAGATAAATGTATAGTAGGATTTTAGGGTTCAAAAGCATGATTTTAAATTATATCCCCTGTAATTATAAAATTCTGCAATTTATGAAAAAAATTAATGTAATATAAAACATAATTGAAACCAATTGGGTTATTGATTTGAATAAACTTTTCTTACTGCGGCATACGATTTTTTATAGCTTGTGAAGTAGGATTTTAGAATTCAAAGCCATCGCCCTAAATTATATTCCCTCTAACTATAAAATGTTGTAATTTATTAAAGAGATTAATGAAATAGAATAAAATTTGATTTAAACTAATTGAGTTATTGATTTGAATAAACTTTTCTTAGTATGGCAGACGATTTTTTTATAGCTTGTGAAATAAACAGAATGATCAGGTCCAGATAGATGTAATAGCAGGATTTTAATGTTCAAATGCATCACTTTAGATTATATCCCCTCCAGTTATAAAATATTGTAATGTATGAAAGAGATTAACGTAATATATATAAAAAAATTGAATTAAACCAATTGGCTTAGTGGTTTTAATATTTTTATTTATTGTGGCAGACGGATTTTTTTTTTTTTTTTTTTTTTTTTTTTTTTTTTTAAAGCTTGTGAAATTAACAGAATGATCAGGTTCAGATGTATTGATGGATAGTAGGATTTTAGGGTTCAGAAGCATCATTTTAAATTATATCTACTTCAAAAAATTTTAAGTTATATCCCCCCCCCCCAACTATAAAATACAATTAATGTTTTAATAAATTTTTCATATTGTGGCAGACGATTTTTTTACAGCTTGTGAAATAAACACAATGATCAGGTTCAGATGTATAGTAGGATTTTAGGGTTCAGAAGCACCACTTTAAATTATATCCCCTCCAAAAAATGTTTAATTATATCTCCTCGAACTATAAAATACAATTAAGTTTTAATAATTTTTTCTTATTATGGCAGGCGATTTTTTTTAAGCTTGTGAAATAAACAGAATGATCAGATTCAGATGTTTAGTAGTGTTTTAGAGTTCAGAAGCCTCAATTTAAATTATATCCCCTTCAACTATAAGATCTTGTGATTTATGAACAAGGTTAACATAATATGATAAAACTGAATTAATCTAATTGAGTTATGAACATAGTATTCCTGTGATGTAACATAAGATAAAATGGCGATTTTTATAACCTCGAACCAAAACATAGAATAAGCATCATTTCTACATGGATTGCTGGCAGTTGTAAACAATTGTTAAAATATTTATATATTTTGTAAGTGTAAGCGAAATTTTCTGTAATCATTTGCTTGCAATAAGACGATAGACAATAATATTCCTGTGACGTCACAAAAGGTGAAGTGGTGATTTTTATAGTCTCGAACCGAAAAAAAGAATACGGTCCATTGATTTCAATATTTTTTTTTTATTGCTGCAGACGATTTTATTTATTTGTTTATTTCTGTTTTTGTTAATAATTTAATTAATTAAAATCGTTTATCGATTTCAGCGAGCGTTTCTTATTGCTGCAGACGATTTTTCAAGTGTGTGAAATAAACAGCAAGGTCGGGTTGAGATGCATCATAGCGAAAAGCTGGAACATCTTGTGTTATCTCAAGGGGAGAACCTTATCCTAATTCCTAATAATTTGGGTCTGTGCATATATAACGTTATCATTTTAGGGGGAGGGGAATTGTCCTTTGTTACCGCTATCATTTTTGTTCCAATCAAAATTCTCTCTTTTCATTTGTAAAATGGTCTTTGATTCTTTTTTAGTTTGTTATCTATTTTTATGAAAAAACAAACTTATTAAAATCTCTAAATTCTTATAAAGTTATTTCGTTTTAAAATATAAAATATCCCAATTTTTGACATTTTATTCTTTTAAGTGTGCATACATATAAAAAATATATAATCGTCATCTATATATCATATTTATAATGACGTCGAGAAACCATATGTGAAGTATACTTGAAAGGAAGCTTGTGTTCACTATAAATAAAACCGAAAGAGAAAGAATGTTGTCCATTTGTTTTGGTGATAAGAATTTTTCACCGTTCGGAGCAAGAGCAACAAGACTTTATAGCTGTTAAATGCTATTATGTAATAAAAAGCTATACTATAAAAGACTTTTAAATAGTAACTATTTCTTTGTTATTTGATGTAAAGTAATATTTTATTGACTTCTTTTTATTTGAATCAATAAAGCATGCAATAAAAAGCAGTGTAACTAGTTTTGTACAACACTCCAAACAAAAGAAATATATATATATTTTTTTAAAGATACACTTTGATAACGATATGGGTCATTCTCATGAAAAGGTGCTTTTTACAGTCACATAACAATACATTCCAGAAAATGTATCAAATTTCAGTTTTTTTTTAAATATATGTATATTTAAGTTTTAAATAAGCCATCAAAATTATTTCTGACAAAATAATTTTAATAATTGACTTTGATTTTTCAATGAATATAAGTCAAATGTCTCCTCCGTGGACGTCCCAACATCTGAAACACAAAATAATTTTCATTGATTTTCAACAAATTTAAATTTAAAAAAAAATTTCTTTTTTAGTATTAACTAGTTTAAAGTCTACAGTTAAGTTTTAACTTAATATTTTAAAAATATCTTTTTATTTTTACTAAAGAATTAGTTAGTACACATTGTCCCAAGCCAAATGAGTCTCCCTCCATGGACACAGAAAATAACTTTAAAAAAATACAATAGATGGCAGCATATGTCAAACCATCATGAGACAAGTTTGGAAGAAAGGTAGCCATTTTGATCTTTAGGAATAACTTGTCATTCTGTTGTGAATTTGCTGAATCTTTTCTAGTTTCTTGGCTACATTTAGAGTTTAGCAAAGTTCTCAGTATATACTCCGTGGTCATCACAAATAAGGTAAGGAAAGTTCTTTTATAACTATAATACAAACTTTAGATAGATTTATTATTATATTTATTTAGAATATATGTACCATTTTGGTAACCACAAAACCAAAGTACTTAAAAATTCAAAACTTAATTTTTGTCTCCTCCGTGGAATTCCCCTCCGTGGACTTGGCATGGCCACGGAGAGGATTTCATTGTCCACGGAGTAGACAGTATCTTAAAAACTAGGGTATTTTTGACCAATTAATGTAATATGGATAAAAATTAATATAAGTAAATACTTTTTAATGAAATTTAATGATGTTTGTACTTTTATTTGTATATATATATATATTTAAAACAACTGCATTATTATTATAAGAAGGTAAACAATTGAAATAACAATATAGACTATTTATAATATTATAGTTTCGATAATATGTAAAAAATATTTTTATAACTAAATACATTTATTTATTTACTTTTAGGAAAAATGGGAAAATCAAAAATTAAAAAGTCAAAGCAGTCAGATGCTCAAATTCAGAAGAGAAGAGAGCAGAAAAAACTTAGTATGAGGCGTGCTAGACTGAAATTAAAAGAAAACCCTTTACTGTTAGAAGAAGCTAAGAAAAAGGAGAGAGAGCGATATCATAAAAGAAAAAATGCTGGGAAAATTAGAAGTGTTAAAGATATGACTGAACGCGAGAAGAGAATGATAAGAAAAGTCTGGAAAGAAAAAGCAAGAAAATATCGCAAAGAAAGAAAACTTGTGGAAGAAACTGAACTGCATATGAGAGCAAATACTCCTCCAAGTTCACCATCTGAACTGAATAATGCTGGAGTTGTCCAAGAAAATAATAATAGGGGAATTATGAAAGGAAAGAAGGTTGTTAGAAGAAACCAATACAAATTAAAAAAGAAAATAAAAGAATTAGAAGAGAGAAATAAAAAACTGAATACTAGACTTGAAAAGTATAGAAAACGATTAAGTAGATCAAAGAAAAATGATGAAAGTAACAATGAATCACCAAGAAGAAAAGTTAGAAGAGAACTGAACAGTAAAGACAGAAATAGTAAATCTAAAATGTTTAGAAAATTGCTGTTTGCTGAAGCTATTAGCAGACAAATACATAATAACTTTAAAAGGCAAAATTCACATAAAGTGAAAAAGACAATGTTACAAGTTTTGACTGGTAAAATTGTAAAGAAGTATCGCTTATTCAATCAGCTAAAAAAAATTACTTCAAGTAAAATGCTTAGTAAATGTCAAGATAAAACTTTTCAGATTGTGTCAAACAGGGATAATAAATTTGAAAGAACCAGGTTAAATGTAATGAAATTCCTAGAAAGTGACAAAGCAAGCCGTTTGTGCTCAGGAAAAAAAGAAACAATAACAAGAAAAAAATTGAAAAAACAAAAACGTTATTTGAATGACACTATGTATAATTTGCATAAAATGTTTAAAAAAGAATATCCTCAGTATCAAAAAATTAGTTATCCAACTTTTTGTCGTCTTCGACCTTTTTGGGTTCTTTATCCAAAAGCTTCCGATAGAGAAACATGCTTATGCAAAGTGCATGAAAACATGCTACTTTTAATTAAGAAGATGCATAATTGCAATATAATTAGTGAAAAATGTACATCAGAAGTTCTTAAAGCAATGTGCTGTGATTCCAAAAGTGAACTTTGCTTAAATCGAGAATGTGATCAATGCAAATTGAATAAAATTAAAATAAAAGATTTTCAAGATGAGCCTGTACTTTTTCAGAAATGGATCAGGAAAAAAGTTCCTGTGGCGATTAAAGGTGAAATAAAAATGTGCCCCAAAACTATGAAAGTGGATGTTGAGAGTACTAAAAAGGAAATAGTAAAATTATTTTTTTCTGATATTGATAAGTTTTTTAAACATGTATCAAACATTGTACACCAATACGAAGAGGTTTCGAATATAAAGAAAAATTTGAAAAGAAATGAAATATTGATGCACATCGATTTTTCAGAAAATTATATGTGCAAATTTAACAGAGAAATCCAATCTGCCCACTTTGGTGGTTCAAAGCCACAGGTAACTATACATACCTGTGTTATGTATTGTCAAAAAGATATTAAAGAAAATCCTGTCTCTTATGCAACAATCAGTGCATGTAATAGACATGATGCAGCAGCAATAGTTGCACATTTGCTTTTACTCAAAGAAGACATAAAGTCGCTTATACCTAATTTGAAAAAGATCCATTTTCTTAGTGATGGGCCAAGTGCTCAATATAAAAACAAAACCATGTTCCAGTTGATAGGTGGTTATTTATCCTCTCAGTTTAACGTGGATGAAATCCATTGGCACTACAGTGAGAGTTCACATGGAAAAGGTGCACCAGATGGAGTTGGAGCAGTAATTAAAAGAACGGCTGACAATTTAGTAGCTCAGCAAATTGATATTCCAAATTGTGAGACTCTAGTTTCAGTACTTCAACAACACTGCAAAAACATAACAGTTAAAAAAATTGAAGAAATTTCTGTAAATAACGTGGAAAAGAACATTCCTAAATATATTTCACCATTTCCTGGAACAATGAAAATTCATGAAGTTGTGTTCAAAAGAGGTGAGGCAAATATTGAAGCAAGATCTCTGACATGTCTCAGTTGCAAAAGTGATAAGTGTGCACATTTCCATTTGGGAATGATTCAACTTGAAAAAATGCCAAAGGATAAACTCTCCTATTGTGATGTGTATTCAGATTCTGAGAGTGAAGAAGAAATTGAAAACCTAAGAAAGCCTAAAAGATGTGATTATGTTGTAGTGCAATTTATAGGGAAAAAAAGCATCAAACACTACATTGGCTTGATTATGTCAGAAAACAACTCTGAAGAGTGCACTATCAAATTCATGCGAAAATCATCTGGAAAAAATAAATTTATATTTCCAACTGTTGAAGATATTGCTACTGTCGAAATTACTGATGTTGTCCACATTCTAAAACAACCTATGTTGGATGCTAGAAATCATTATATTTTTGAAATCAAAGACATTCAGCGTTTTAAAAATTTAGGCTGACTTACAGTTTTGCTGTTTTACTATGTGTATTTTCTTTTGTTTAATTAATAATTAAATGACTGGTATTGCTCAAATCTAATGTTATGTGATTACTTTCCCGCAAAATGTTTTCCTTTATTTGAATCATAAAGTTTAATTAACTAAAACATAGTAAGTGTCATTATTTAAAAAGTGCTATTTGTTTAAAATTGAATGTTTTGTTGCATCCATTTTTAATAGGTATTCTTATTATTTAATTATAAGAAATAAATGTATACCAATACCAATTGTGGCCAGTAATTACTCATTTATGCTTTCATTCAAAATTTTAAAACATAAATGTCCCCTCCATTGACTATCATGTCTCCTCCGTGGACATATAAAATTTTAAAAAGGTTAAAAACTAGAGAAAAACAAAATAGAAAACTTGACTACTTATATGAGGGTATTATTAAGCATAAATGAAAACATCCATGCAATTGAGGAAACATTTTACACACTTTTGTAAAATAACTTTTTTTTTTGCTATTTGTACCTTTTTCATGAGAATGACCCATATCATTACTGGTGAGAGGAGGGGGGAGGGGGTTTCAGGGATGATGACTTTTGATATCATCTGAAGGGTAGGAGGGGGTCCAAAATTACGAAAAAGTTGATAATGTTGTACTTACACAGCCCCTATTATAAACATGAAAATGTCTTTGAACGTTTGACTGAAAATGCAGCGTGGAAATTGGTAAATTAACCCTTTAACGATCATAGCATTTTCATTGCTAAGATGTCGAAATAAATGAATGACACCGGTAATTAAGAACAAACATATTTCTAAATAAGAAAATGTGATTTTTCACATACAAAATAAAAGGGATATTTTTAGATAAAAATACCGGTGTCAGTGTTGCGTATCGGAACTAAAATTTTGTGGTTTCGTGGCGAAACCAATGAAAGTTAAAGGGTTAATGCCATTTTAAATTTGTAGAACGGTGGATTATTTCCTAATAAAGCACACAGGTTATTTTGTAATTGATTTAAACATTTAATTCTTTATTAAAATTCAAAGGTTCATTATGTACAGAATTAATGGACTTTTTCCCGAAAAAAAAAAAAAAAAAAGTTACGAGCAGGATGCTTTGCAATCAGATACCAGGTTTAAAAGTGACTGTAAAAAATATTTAACACAACATATGAAATTATGCTATTAAGAGTGTATTCGGAAAAATAATTTTACATCACTCTCAACAGCTCGAAATTTTCCGATACATTTTCAGACTCATTTTTAAAAGTAGAAACATGAAACCGGCTGAAGTGATTTTTGAAGAGACCTATCAGATGCCGAGTGATTTCATTCTTCGCTTCATTCATTAGAATTTGACTTATAAACCATTATTTTCTCAGCGTGACCCTTTTTTTCGTTCCCAGATCTCCCGCTTCGGAAAAATTCGTCCAAAACGCCGTTTTCGACGGCATTTTTTTTTTTTTTTTTTGCAACATTTTCTGCATGTATCAAAGAACCGTTCATCACGGCACCTTATAAAGTTTCCAAATAAGACAATTCGCCAGTTGAACGCGTCTGAGAACAAAAATGAATTTAAAAATAAATCGGAAAATAAACAATTTGGATCGGAATACACCCTTAAAATGCTTCATTCACAGAGCTTAACGGATCTAATGCCAAAGATGACCAACCCTGGCAACAAATAGTTTCAAGTGTGTGCGAATTACAGTAATAGTTGCCATATTTTAACATGTTGAGTGCCACCTCAGTCACCGGTGGCTGTCGACGAATAGCTTTCCATTTAGACAGCGTCGGTCATCGATGACCGACGGAGCTTTCCATTTAGATCGTGTCAGTCACCGGTGACTGGCAGCATAAAATAGACATAAAATTTAAACAATTACATTTTAAGTAATTTAAGGGTTGTATCATGAATGTGTTGATGTGGAGTCCTGGTATTATCGTTAGAGGTTTTCAATACGTGAATTAGAATTACAATATCGGACACATAAAAGTTTATTACAGAAGCCGTATGTTGTGAGTAAGTCGGTCGCAGAGGCCGATCAAGTATTTATACGACAATTTTTGTTACAGCAGACTCATAGGGACTCAGCGAAAGGGGAGGGGGAGGGGGGTGTCGCCCCGGGTGCGGAATTTTAAGGGGTGCCATATTTATACTATCAACGTCATTTTTAGCCTATCACAAGAAAAAGTTCGCGGGGGGGGGGGGACTACCAAATTGAGACTTTGTCCCGGGCGCAATTTTCTCTTCGCACGCCCCTGTAGGGACTCACTTGAAAACACCCGCTCATTAATGCTAAACCTATAGACAGGATTTTTTCGTTTTTCTCATTTAAATCTGAATATTTTTTAAACGATTACTTTTTTCCCATAGGATAACTGAGCTAGATCGGTAAATCATATACACTAATGGCACCTGGTGCATGTTAAATCCGTCGTGGGTGCAAAGTCCCCCGAGTTATCTGTGAATTATACCTCTGCAGGTTTATAGTCCGGTGAAGTTTTCGTCACGTGATCAAGACTCTAAATTATGAGACCAACTTTCATACGCAAATATGCATACAGCGGGAAATTAAGTAAGAAAAATCATTTTACGTAACCGGTCAATATATAACAAAAACAAAGTTAAACAGTGCAGGCATTAAGACGGAATAAGCGCGTATCAATCAGCGAAGTTATGAATTTGCAGTTTACATAAACTATACATTTTGTTCATGAGACTTGGAAAAATGGGAAAAAATAAAAATGGACATGACGTTACTGAACTTTTGTGTAGACTTTTCCACCAGTTTCAACTATGTTTCTAAAAAGGCACATGAAGGAAAACCATAGATGTCTACTTCACAATGGAGATGGAGAAACCTTTAAACTCAACTACATGGAGTTGTCCATTGTATTTGTAAGACGTTATGATTTAAGGCCGTTCTTAAATCAACAAGTTGGAAATTGCACGTGAAGCGTAGCAAATGAGGTGCGTTCGTACGATAACGAAGTTTTAAAAATATTCAGATCTTGCTGATATAGTAGAGCGTACTTCGGATACAGTATAGGGGTCGAAATCTTTGTGTTTCTGTAAATATGCAGGAAGTAATTTTTATTGCACCTCAGCAACGTATATGTTCTTCATAAAATGTGAAATAGTTGAATATAATTAAAACACGCCCCAAACAATGTTTCCGTTTCCCCGTATAGCATTATGTAGTGGAATACTTTTGTGTGGCACTGTAATTTAATAATAAAAATTCTTTGCATCACAGATTGTACGGAATGCATATTTTAGTATATACTTCATAGATTCATGCCAATTCTATTATGTTCGAAAGAGTGTAATAATCATTAAAATACATTTGAAACTTTTTTCCCATTGACCGTAATGTAATGGAATACTTTTGATTGTCTCTGTAAATGATCTATGCATCCGACTTTCATAACATTTGAAATGACTCGACAAAATTACATAATAATTATATGTTTTAAATTTCAAAAGATTAAAATGCATTTGAAACTTTTTTCCCCATTGACCGTAATGTAACGGAATCCTTTTGATTGTCCCTGTAATTGATCTATCCATCCGACTTTCATAAAATTTGAAATGATTCGACAAAATTATGGTATAATTATGTATTTTAAATTTCAAACGATTCGGTTGGGTAGTTTTTGCGTTGTTATATGCGGACAGACAGACGGACGGACAGACAGACGGACAGATGGACGAACTGAGCGACAACAATAGGTGCTACGTATTTACATAATTACGAACGCACCTAAAGAGAGCAACATTGTAACATAAGTTTTAATTTATTTTTGTTCGGAAATGCATGAAACAAGCAGGCGTTGTTGTTTAGAAACTTTCGAATCGCACTTATTTCCCCCTTTTTTTTCCAGACGCAATAGATATTTCAGGAAATACTTCTAAAGTGTGATTCTTGAACCGAATTTCCCAACGAAAACAGAAAAATGAGTTAATGGAGCCAGAAAAACGCTATATCACGTGATTAAAAACTCTTCTAATTCAATAGGTAATTGATTAATCAAAAAATAGAAAATTTAGCTCTATTCCAAATCGCTTCTTGAGTCAGGTTTTGCCAACGTTTTGAGCTTGGTGAGCGGGGCAGTTGGAGAGAATTTAATTTATATAGGTGGCAAAAATACCAACTCGTGACTACTACCGGGTTAAGGGTGTTCTTAACTAATCCGCTCAACAAGCGAAAAATGTTTTGACACATTTACAAATTTATTTTTTAACAGAAAATTATACAATTTTAATGCCTGACTAGGAAAGCGATTTCGAATTAAACTTATTTTTCCATTTTGTGATAATCAAATTACTTATCGAGTTATAAGCTATTTCGATGACGCAATCACCCGTTTTTCTCCTTCTTTTCGACCGGTTTTTCTGCTTTCGTCGGGAAACAGGCTCAAAAGTGTCCACTTTGAAGGCTCGTTATGAAAAAACTATTGTGTTTTTTGAAAAACAAAAGAATGAGTGCCATTAGACAGTTTCTGAATAATAACATCCGCTATTTTCATGCATTTCCGAACAAAAATAAATGAATGCATGTGTCACAAAGTTGCCCTTTTTGATTTAAGAACACCCTTAAGAGAAGTTAATTTATATAGGTGGCAAAAATACCAATACGTGACTACTACCGAGTTAAGGGTTAAATTGATGTACTATTAAAGGATGATCTCTCGCTTAGTTATACAATTTCTTACTCCGATGCCCTATATTTCTTCATATCCTGCATTAAAAGTTTAAATATTCGCTCTTTTCTCAGTACGGCTGCGCGAATAGGAATGTCGTGCACATAGAAACTCTTATCAACAAAACAAGTGGACAAAATTTTTTTCTCTATTATTTATTACTAAACACAAGTTTCATTTCAAATATAATACTTAACTTTTTTCGAACCGCGATTATTTATACATACACAAATGAAAAAGAATAGGGATGTCAAAATCATACCGATATCATACCCCCCCCCCCTAGAAATATCTCACGTTATATATGCCAGCCCCCCCCCCTTCTAAAAGGATAACGTTATAGATGCACAGCCCCATACCTTCTAAACACTTCAGCATGCCGTAGAAGTCTGCACGGGCCAAAATTTCTTGGCCCGATTCATAGAAAAAAAAATTCGACCCGGCCCGAACGAAAAAAATATTGGCCCGAACGAAAAGATATTGGCCCTTTATAAAAATTAAAATTTCGGCCCGAGCCCGGCCCGGCCCTTACAGAAAAATTTAGCAACCCTGCCAAGCCCGATATAATAGCTAAAAACACGGCCCGACCCCAGTGAATTTCTACAGAACATTTATTTTTACTCTTACGGAAGACTTCTGACCAAAATAACTGACTTAGTCTTTTTTTTTTCCATATTTATAATCTTCATTTATGCAGAGGTGTCATAGGCTGCGATACTTATGTTTTTAATGAACCTCTGTTACTATCAATAATTTTAATCTATATTCCATGTAATAGAGATATAAAAATCTAAAAAATAGAATATGGTAAAAGTAAAATCTTCTTAAGATGGAATCGCATTTGAAGAAGAAATATGTATAGACAAGTTCCTTTCTTAGCAGGTGTTAATGTATATTTTTTCCTCGCGTATTGTTGTATTCATTTTGCATGGATGAACAGTTTAAAAGAAATTTCCAGTTTACAGTTCAAAAGAAAATTCTGACATAGGCAGATTTTCTTTTCACGCGTTTAACTCTATTTTAATAAGCCTAAGAATCTACGATTCTTTAAAAAAGATAAATTTTAATGTTTAAACGTGGAATAATGGTGATTTAAAAGTATATGCCTTTTTTACAAAAAATTTTCAACTTGACCAAATTTAACCGATTTTTGAACAGATCTGGCCACGGCAAGAAAACGATTTCCATACGGGATGATTCAAATGGGACTGAATATTTTGGTCCGTGAAGGGTGTATTTCGATTCAAAGTGCCTTTTTTCCGATTTATTTTTAGATTCATTTTTGCTCTCAAATGCACCAAACTTTCAAATTCTCTTATATAGAAACTACACAAGGTGCCGTAATTGTCGATTTTTTGATAAATGTAGAAAATGTTGCAAAAAAATGCTGTCAAAAACGGCGTTTTGGACAAAATTTTCCGAAGCGGGATGTCTGCGAACGAAAAAAAGGGCATCCTCAGAAAATAATTTCTTATAAATCAAATTCTAATTAATTCATAGAAAAATTACTTCACACGGCATCTTCTACGTCACTTCAAAAATCACCCCAGCAAGTTTCATGTTTCTACTTTTAAAAATGAGTCTGAAAATGTATCGGAAAATTTCGAGCTGTTGAAGGTGGAAAATCATTTTTTCGAATACACCCTGAAGACAAGGTAGAATGAAATCAGTCCCGGCGTCGTATGGAAAAAATAACTTAACCCGGGCCGGCCCGGCCCAATCCTCCAGGAAAAAAGTTAGGCCCGAGTCCGGCCTGGTCTTGAAAAATTAATGACTGGACCCGACCCTGCACGAGTCTTCAGGAAAAAAAGTAAAATTCCCGGCCCGAACCTGGCCCGGCCGGTGCAGATCTCTACTCCCCCGTTCCAAACGCAAGAAAATCCTAATCTTTGCGCGGATGATGACACGAATGGAGCGTTTGATTTTTCCGCAGCAGCATTCTTGTGGCCTCCGATTCGATCCGACTTAGCCCGAGGAAGATCTGACGATTGAAAGCCGAGATCGGTGCGAAGACTTTCTTCCCATCCCCCTCGCTGTGTGGTCGACGAGACTTCTTTCTTTTTTTACTTATCTCTACACTCCACCAAGGTCGTCCGAATTTTGTGAGTCGGAACACACACGGCACTGGCTGGCTGAAGGTGCAAACACACTCGCCTACAAACTGTCGGTAACCGTTGGTTCGTTTCTTGCGGCGAAATGGTGTTCTTGATCTTTAATGACTCTTTCTGGTGACCTACGAAACAGGAATCTTTCCTTCAAGTAGGGTTGAGCTCTTATCTCCTGATCCATTGTTCATCTCCCTGTTTTCTATTGTGATCAAACCGCAGAAGCAGTTATGGGCAGGGATGTAGTGTGGGGTATACGCCATATACCCTCTGTTTTTTTTAATAAACACCCTATACCCTCTGTTTTCTTAGAAAGCTGTAGTATATGTACTCTAGGGTATACCCTCTGCCCTTGAGCGTATACCTTCTGCTTAGAGCGTATACACTCTGCTGTTTTTACGACTACACCACTGGTTAAGGGTGTAGTCTTAACTGCTCCGCTCAACAAGCGAAAAACGTTTTGACACATTTACAAATCCATTTTTTAACAGAAAACTATAAAATTTTAATACCTGACTATAGGAAAGCAATTTCGAATCGAACTTATTTTTCCATTTTATGATCATTCAATTACTTATCGAGTTATAAGCTATTTCGATGACGCGATCACCCGTTTTTCTCCTCCTTTTCGACCGGTTTTTCTGCTTTCGTCGGGAAATGGGCTCAAAAGTGTCCACTTTGAAGGCTTGTTACGAAAAATCTATTGTGTTTTTTAAAAAAAAACAAAAGAATGAGTGCCATTAGACAGTTTCTGAATAACAACACCTGCTATTTTCATGCATTTCCGAACAAAAATAAATGAATGCATGTGTCACAAAATTGTCTTTTTTGATTTAAGAACACCTTTAAGGGGGTACTGTGAGCAGCTCAGCCCCTCCTAAAACATTGTAAGCCTCCCCTAGAAACGATTCCAAAATCAGTCAATGAATTTATGTTTCGAAAATCCAAATGAAATTCGGTTCAAAAATCTAAGTTAGTTTTGAGGTCTTTTCACAGTTTTGCAGAAATACTCAATTGGAACTAAAATAAGTGTTTCGACACTCTCTCGTTTTATTTGAACATAGGATGCTAACACGAGGTTTAATATTACACTCGTTAATACACTCGAATTTTTTATTATCATGTATTTTTCTTGGAATAAAATGAAGTTTTTACAAGAGTCTAATAAGAAACATAGTACCTACAGTGTGAATGTGCACTAATTTTATCTTTATGCATCAGAGAAAAAGAGATATAAGCCCCCTCCTATTATTCACTTTTAGCGGCGACCCTCTGCTGAAGGGAGAAGTACAAAAAGAATTCCTCGAAGTCATCTGACTGAACCATAACGAGCATGTGTCCGCAGCCTGAAAGGTAAAACGTAAAAAAGGATGTAGCTAAAATAAGAAACGTGTGTTTTACAGACCATTACAGACGGGATTTTCACAATCTTTATTAAATCGTCGCTTATTACGGGATTTGCTACGGATCTCGTCCTGTTTTTCAGATCAACAGCGTGAGAAAATGCTCGATTTCCTTCGAGATGGAGACGAGATTCGGTGCATATATGGAAGGATGTTTTCAAATTTGGGCATTTCCTTCCTTTGATGATGTAGTCAAGAAACAACAATTTCGTTTTCATTGAACATGTACCGCCTTAATGGAAGGGTTAAAAAAAGATCATGCGTCCAAGTCTTCCGTTATACAGGCCTGTATCTAAGGGGGTGCTGGGGGCGGCTCATCCCCCCCCCCCACTTAAAAAATTTTTGAGCCTCCCACGGACAAAAAATTCAAGGTCGCTCAAGGAATGAATGTTCCGAAAATCCAAGAGAAAACCTGTTCAAAAATCTAATTTAGTTTTAAAGCTCTTCCACAATTTTGCAGACTCAGAAATACTCAATTGTAGCTAAAATAAAGTGTTTCCTATTGGCACACAGGAAGCTAACCAGTTGCACATCCGAAATTTTCACCTTATTCTTTTCTTAGCATAAAATGAAGTTATTACAACGATTTAATAAGAAACATAGTACCTACAATGTGAATATGCAGTAATTTATCTTTCTGCGTCAGAGAGAGAGAGCATATTTTAAAGTTTTTTTTTTATTTTTTATTTAATACGATAAGTTAATAATATATTTAAAACCAATTTGTATCCTATGAATTGTTTAATGCATGTAATTTATCGTTAACTGTAATTTTTTATGGTAAATAATTTTATGAAATCTTGCGTAAGCATAAGGGGAATGGGGTTATTTTTCCTTACTCGTATTTCAATAACTGTGGAAGAAAAGTGAAACAGTTTCTTGAAATATAAGTACAGATTAAAGAGATCAAGCTGTCTCAGAGACTGCTCACTGTAGCAATGCGACAGCATTTAATGGCTAATGACCATCCATCCGACCTATAACAAAAACGGGTTCGGGTACAATGGGTTACCTTACCCACGGGTGGTCTCGTTAGCGCGTAAAATCGAGGTTAAATGTGAATCAATGCTAAAAGCACAACGCATTATCCCCCAAAACAGTAAACCAACAACAACAATAAAGCACAGATTCATGTTTTTATAAAGATTGTGGGGGAGGGGGGGGGGGTCTGAATCAAACCTAACAATGTCTTATGCTTAAAAAAAAAAAAAAAAAAAAAAAGGCATTCCTCGCAAACAAGGATAAAGCAATTTGCGGGGAGTGGCCTTACACGATGGAATTCTGTGCTGCCTATATAATAGTGTAGACACACACAGCTACCTTTTACGGTTAGAAGTCGGTGTGTTTTATGTATAATGACTTTTCCTAGATGAAGGAAGGAAAACTTCAATCCAACTGTAGGACAGAAACCTTTCCCTTATTTAGGCTTGAGATAGTTACCATTATAATGTCCCCGTTTTCTATTGTCAATAAATTGGAGAAGGGGGGTGAAGAAAGGATTTCGTGGAATTCAGTTGAAGTTGTACAAAATACACGTGTGTCCGTATCTTAAAACTGGCCACAGCTTTTAAAAGTCCATCATCTAAACATGAATGGCGGAAGCCGACGAAAAATCACCTCCAATTATGAGCGGCACATTGTCGATTTTTTAATGGCATGGGTTATTATTATTATTTTTATTTTTTTCGAAAGGTGGAGAAGGGGGTCGTCTATTCATTAAATTGCACAAATTTCGTGATTGATTTAACCCTCCCCTATGTAACAGACTCTAGTATCCCCCTTCCTATACCTCTTGTAACATCACATCTCTAGGCGCTTTCGTAATTATATAAATATGTACCACCTATAGTTGTTCAGTCTGTCCGTCCGCATATAACAACGCAAAAACTATCCAACCGAATCATTTGATATTTAAAATGTATAATTATTACATAATTTTGTCGAGTCATTTCAAATTTTATGAAAATCGGATGCATAGATCAATGACAGGGACGATCAAAAGTATTCCGTTTCATTACGGTCAATGGGGGGGGGGGGGGAGTTTCAAGTGCATTTTAATGGTATTACACTCTTTCGAACATAATAAAATGGATAGGCATCTTACAAGTATGATAAACATTTTGTACAATCTATGGTGCAAAGAATATTTGTTATTACTTTACAGGGCCACACAAAAGTATTCCATTACATAATAGTATAGGGGGAACACGGCTTGGAGAGCGTTTTAATACTATTAAACTGTTTCAAGTTTTATGTAATGAATATACGTTACTAAGTTTTATTTCAAATTACTTCAAATCATTCATAAGCAGATAGTATTTACAGGTACACACAAAAGGTTTCGGCCACTATACTGTATTCGAAATACTGTATACTATTACACCAAGACCTGACCATTTTTTAAGCTTCGTTATAGTGCGAACGCAGCTCATTTGCTACGCTTGACGTCCAATTTCCGATTTCTTTAAACTGTTAATTTACAGCTAGTTTTGATTCCAAAATCCTCTGCAATTATAACCTTTTAATTTTTTTTTTTTTTAGAAAAGCTTTTAGGAATGCGTAGAAAGTTCAATTCAACTTCATATTTAAAAAAATTGCATTGAAATTAATATTGTCTGATTCACATATTGCAACCTGTAAAAATGGAATAAATTTTTTCAGATTACTTTTCCAAAGGTAAATTTCTGGAAATTCACATATTACAAAACGTAAATAAAAAAAATAATACAAAAAAGAAAAAAAAAAAAAAAAAAACTATTTAGCAGGTTGATTTGTACGCTATTCTTTTAGGCTGAATCATAAACATATTCCTTTATAAATAGCTTTTACTGTAAAACAGTAAAAGCTAACCTCTTGCGTCCATTACAGAATGTTCAATCTTTTATCATTGGTTTTTCATAACAGAAATTTTGGCCTAAATCAATAAAGGACTGATTAAATAAGGCAATATTTACAACAAAAAATAACTGGTCATCAAGGAATAATAATCACCTTTTGCGTCAAGCATACCCCTCTTCCCGAAGGGGTTAAGGCCCCTGTCCTCGCTCGAGGAAACGCTCGCGAGCTAATGCTATTCCTATGGGGAAGCATTTTTCTAATAACTCTTTCGCATTTTCACATTTTTGAATAATTTTTTTTTTTATTTTTTTATTTTTTTTTTTCATTGGATAGCTGAGGTGCATGCCGACAGAGCGCCTTTTTTACTTTTTCGATTTTGGTTGCAGATATTTTTTACAAAGTTAGTTTCACTTTCAAAACCGGTTTCGAAACAGAAAGTGCTTTTTAAAAAATATATCTGCAACCAAAATCGAAAAAGTAAAAAAGATGCGCTGTCGTCAGGCACTTCAGCTATCCAATGCAAAAAAAAAAAAAAAAAAATCAAAAATGTGAAAATGCAAAAGAGTTATTAGAAAAATGCTTCCCCATAGGAATAGCATTAGCTCGCGAGCGTTTCCTCGAGCGAGGACAGGGGCCTTAAGTTTAAGCCGATATACACTGACAAATATTATGCAATTAAGAGGTTGCTCGACTAGCTCAAAAATACCTTGGTGATAATGTTAAATCTGATAGACATATAATGATTTTCTGAAACTATAATCATAAATCTTATTTTATTTAATCAAGAGACTTTCATTTTCAATATGTAATCGGGTTTTTTCTCTCTATAATAATAACTGTTTTTTCCCCAGTAATTATGTATTTCATCTTAACGATATAATCAATGCAACATGAAAGTGCAAGTTCATTTCTGTGTCAGTCTTCTAGTTTTCTCTCTAAGCTTAAAAAGCTAAATATTTTTTCTGCAATTTTAAATGTTACTTTTACTAATCTTTGTTAATTTTTAGGTGCGTTCGTAATTATGTAAATACGTAGCACCTATTGTTGTCGCTCAGTCCGTCCGTCTGTCTGTCTGTCTGTACGTCTACATATAACAACGCAAAAGCTACCCAACCGAATCGTTTGAAATTTAAAATACATAACTATAACATAATTTTGTCGAGTCATTTCAAATTTTATGAAAATCGGATGGATAGATCAATTACAGGGACAATCAAAAGGATTCCGTTACATTACGGTCAATGGGGAAAAAAGTTTCAAATGCATTTTAATCGTTTGAAATTTAAAACATATAATTATTGCGTAATTTTGTCGAGTCATTTCAAATGTTATGAAAATCGGATGCATAGATCAATGACAGGGACAATCAAAAGGATTCCGTTACATTATGGTCAATGGGAAAAAAAAAAAAAAAAAAAAAAAAAAAATTAAATGCATTTTAATCGTTTGAAATTTAAAACATATAATTATTACGTAATTTTATCGAGTCATTTCAAATGTTATGAAAGTCGGATGCATAGATCATTTACAGGGATAATCAAAGGTATTCCATTACATTATGGTCAATGGGAAAAAAAGTTTCAAATGCATTTTAATGATGTTACACTCATTCGAACGTAATAAAATTGATATTGATAGAATTGGCATGAATCTATGAAATATATACTAAAATATGCATTCTGTACAATCTATGATGCGAAGAATTTTTATTATATTAAATTACAGGGCCACACAAAAGTATTCCACTACATAATGCTATACGGGGGAATATTGTTTGGGGCGTGTTTTAATTATATTCAACTATTTCACATTTTACGAATAAGATATACGTTGCTGAGGTGTAATAAAAATTACTTCCTGCATATTTACAGGAACACAAAGATTTCGACCACTATACTGTATCCGAAGTACACTCTACTGTAACAGCAAGATCTGAATATTTTTAAAACTTCGTTATCGTACGAACGCACCTCATTTGCTACGTTCACGTGCAATTTCCAACTTGTTTTTATTAAATTTAGTTATTCCCACATATGGATTTTATCATCAGTGTTCTTGGATTTATTTCTCTTGTGTTGTGTCTTTTTCCAATTTATGGATAGACATAATGGATACACAAAACGCATGACAAGTAGGATACCTCCTTTCGGATATCTTACGTATCAACCACGGTAGGTAGGTTGGTTGGTTATATAAGGTTTAATGGCACAAAATCCCTTGAGGGACATGCTGCGCCAAACCGATGATTGCAAAGAGAAATTTAAAAAAGGCAACGTCAAAGTATCTGGATGGGGTATCCCATCCAGATATAGTCAGGAAAAGTAGAAATTTAAAAAAAAATCTATAAAAAGCTAAAATATTATCATTTGGAAGTAAAAGTATACTGATAAAACCATCCAGAGCTCAATAAAGTATTA
The DNA here is from genome assembly GCA_964019185.1 of Maratus speculifer. Classification (NCBI taxonomy): domain Eukaryota; kingdom Metazoa; phylum Arthropoda; class Arachnida; order Araneae; family Salticidae; genus Maratus; species Maratus speculifer. Next base: position 316,974,777 of record OZ025296.1, on the reverse strand, counting down.
AGCAGGACAGAGTATTAAAAATTGTAAATAAAAAGATTATATATCAAAATAAAAACCTGCATGTTTTAAAAAAGTGAAAAGGGCCCCATGGGGTGTTTCCCCTATGAGGTTTGTCAAGAGTGGTGATGAAGAATTAAAATAGATCCGATATAAGTGCCGGAGGCCCGGACAGTCCATCAAAATGTGATGAATGGTTAGGTAATCAAAATGACAATGTGGACACATAGGTGCGTCCTCCCGAAATAAAAGATGTTTATGAGTTATCCTACAGTGTCCAATTCTGAGACGAGTCAGAAGAACATCTGTTTTCCTTGGATATTTTGGAAGCCAGGTCATAATTGTTGGTTTAACACGATGCAGTTTGTTATTAATTTCTAAATTCCAACTTTCTTGCCAGCTGGTATGGATAAAGCGTTTTATAAACAGCTTTATGTCTGAATATGGAATTCCATGGTATAAAGGATTAAGAGCCAGTTTGGCCGCCTTATCTGCTTTCTCATTTCCGGGAATACCCATGTGTCCAGGTACCCAGCAGAGACAAATTTTATAGCCACGTCTAATCAGTCTGTTGTAAGAGTCTAAGATGGTTGAGACACAAGGATGCTTTTTGAAAGATTTAATTGCGTCAATCACACTATTCGAGTCTGTATATATAATGAAAGATGTACCATGATGATGAGGCAATAACTGCATGGCTTTCTCTATTGCAGTCAATTCAGCAGTAAAGATAGAAGTGGATGAGTGTAGCCGATAACTCCAGCTAGTGTCTCTACAAAAAACCCCACAGCCTACAATATCACCATTCTTTGAACCGTCTGTATAGATATCTATATAATTATTAAAATTCGCACGATGTGCAGCGAATAGTTGTTGAAAGACAGTCGGTGGTATATTCTTTTTATCATAGCCTTTAAAAGGATGGAGGATGGTAATATCCAGTGGTTTCCAAAGGAGGGAGACCGTGCAAGGGGCAGGGACTAACCTTGATATTACTCAGAGGGCTATTATTAATAGCATTTCGCATTCTTACCCCAAAAGAAGGAATGCATGATGGTCGGTGATGATAAAGAATATCGTAGTCCGTATCTAAAATATAAGTGTGAAGTGGATGGCCCGGATGCGATAAAACACGGTAATACAATTCCAATGAAAGTTTATCTCGCATGTGGTGTAATGCTGGTTCGTTACAGTTCACATATAAGCTTAGAACTGGAGAAGTACGAAATGCACCAGAGCAAACACGAAGTGCGCTATGGTGCACAGTGTCAAGTTTTTTAAGAACAGAATTACGTGCAGAGCCATAGATCTGGCAGCCATAGTCAATTTTAGATCGGATAACCGAACGATATATTTTAAGAAGGGAAGTTCCCCAGGATGTGTTTGACAGTACTTTTAGTAAATTTAGCGATTTTTCACATTTTGTCCAGAGTTGTAGGATGTGTGGTAAAAAAGTTAGTTTATTGTCAAAATATAGGCCGAGGTATCGAACACTGTCAACAATAGGTATTTGGGTTGAACCGATAAAAATTTCAGGATCTGGATGCAGATCCCTTCGTCTACAGAAATGCACACAAGAAGTTTTGTCCTGAGAAATTATAAAGCCATTTTTATCCGTCCAGCTAAGAATGCGGGTGATGGCGATTTGCAGCTGTCTCTCAATAAAACGAATATCTTGCCCCATACACATAATGCGGAAGTCATCAACATATAAATCACCCTTCACAGAAGGTGGTAATTGACATAGAATATCATTTATTTTAATAGCGAAGAGGGTGACACTCAGGACACTGCCCTGGGGTACACCCTCTTCTTGTACATAAAAACTAGAAAGAATTCCCCCTATACGAACTTGAAAAAGTCGTAAAGCCAGGAAGTTTTTAATAAAAATAGGAAGGTTTCCACGAAAGTTAAAGTTAAAAAGATCACGAAGTATTCCATAACGCCAAGTTCTGTCATAGGCCTTCGCCATGTCAAAAAAAAAACTGACACCAAATGGCTGCGTTTAAGGAAAGCGGTCCGAATGTAATGTTCAAGATGAATTAAATTATCAGTAGTAGACCTACCACGTCGGAAACCACTTTGAAAAGCGGCAAGGCAGTTGTTTGTCTCTAAAACATGAATGAGGCGGAAATTGACCATTTTTTCGAGGAGTTTGCAAAGGCAGCTAGAAAGTGCAATTGGTCTGTAATTATTTGGATCGCTAGCATCTTTACCTGGTTTAGGAAAGGGAATAATGATGGCTCTGCACCAAGCCTTGGGAAAAATTTGTTCTGTATAAATCCTGTTAAAAAATGAAAGCAGATTGTTAAGGGAGATGTGTGAGAGATGTTTAAGCATGATATAAGTGATGCCATCAGGCCCTGGAGCCGATTGGCGACTGTCATGCAAGCACTTTATAAGTTCTGATATAATAAAAGGCTGATTGTAGGAAAAAGAGTTATGGGAATTAAAATTCATCCGAGTCATTTCAGTTTGTCTTTTGTACGTTAAGAATGGTTCTGGATATGCGTCAGATTTTGAAATAGAAGCAAGAGTATTACCTATTGTCTCAGCTATGTTCTTGGGAGAAGTAATGGTTTGACCGTTGAATTTTAAAATGGTGATCTGATTATCAGAATACAGGCCCATGCAGTTTTTCACTTTTTTCCAAAGTACTTTACTTGGTGTGTTTGAATTTATATTCGAAATATAGTTAATCCAGGATTCACGCTGGCTTCTGCGCCGCACCCGTCTAGCTTCCGCCTTTGCTTTTTTAAATGCTATATAGTTATTATTATTTGGGTACCTACGAAAGAGACCCCAAGCCTTTTGTTGTTTTTTCTTAGCTTTTTGGCAATCGCTATTCCACCATGGTTTTCTGTTTTTATGAATACATGAGGTTTTAGGTATGCTGGCATCAGCAGCACCGATAATACATTGAGTTATATTATCGAGTGCTTTGTCAATATTATCCTCTATCATACTATTTGTAATGTTTGCAAGGGAAGTAAAAGTTTGCCAGTTGGCTCTGTCATATACATAACTTTTGGTACAATTATTAGAATCTCCACTAGGAGTTGTCAAAGTAATGAAAGTGGGGAAATGGTCACTGCCGTGTAGATCATTTGATACCCAGAAATTCCAAAATGGAAAGATTGAGGGAGAGCAAATGATAAGATCTATTGCATAAAAGGTTCGAGTGGGTTCATGAAAATAAGTATGATCTCCATTGTTAAGCAGGCATAAGCCATTGTCAGAAATGATTTTTTCAATAATGTCACCTCGATGATTAGAGTCATGATTACCTCACAGTTGACTGTGAACATTGAAGTCTCCCAGAATGATGTAAGGTGTGGGAAGCTGAAGAAGGAGATTGTCAAGACTGGCTGCTTGAAAGGAGGAATTTGGTGGAAGGTAGATGGTACAGAGTGTAATAAGTCGGTTCACATGTACACGGATTGCAACTGCTTGTAAACTAGTATTTAAATGGATCTGTGAATGGGGTAAATTGCGAGAGATGAAGAGAGCCACTCCACCAGTGGCCCTATTACTACCAGTAAAGTCTTTTCTATAGGTAACATAATTGCGTAATTTCGCTTTGTCATTGGGTTTCAGATGAGTTTCCTGGAGCGCTAAGCATAGAGGTTGATGATCTGAAAGGATGTCTCGGATTTCGTCATGTTTATTATGATAACCACGACAGTTCCATGAAATGATATTAGTCATAAAAGGGAAAGTTAGATAAATGTATGTATGGCATTTTGTTCGGAGGTAGTAGACATACTATCTCCATCGTCCAATTCAGCATCCGGTTCAGGATGAATTTCCATAGTGTATTCGTCCTCCACAATTATTTGATTTATTTTATTATCTTTGCCTGGATTTGTTTCATTTTTTTGTATTTTATTCCTTTTTGCAGGAGTTTCAGATACTGTAGTGGATTTAATAGTTTGAAGATTATGTTTTGCAGAATCTGATTCACGACTTTGTTTTAAAGATGAATTTTTGATAGCAATTTTTGTGTTCTTTTTATCTAGTGGAATTTGGGGAAGTTTAGAGTGTACTGATTTTGGAGAGACAGTTTGGTCAGGCACAGATTCTTCGAATACAATATTTTCATCAGCATCCGAGTCACTGCAGTATAACTCGGCATCCATAACCTCATCCGCGTAATGCTTCAGTTGTTTTGGATCTTTAATGTTTTTGATTACTGAACTGATGCCAGATTTTTGCCTCCCCTTCCCCACAGTCTTCCACTGTAGAGAAACTGGAGTTGAGGTTTTCTTTTTATCAACCACGGTAGGCCAGACTACATTATTGTTATTGTTTTTTTTTTATCTTTAATGATGAGGAGCTGAAGGTTCTAAGTTCAAGTTAAATTAATAAAATCTACGGGGGAATTTTTTTTTAAATATCTTACTCAAATTCTAGTATTTTCACATGATTTTTTTTTTTCTTTTTGGATAGGATAAATGAGGACGATCTACAACCAAGCTAGTTTTTGCTTTTTCTATTTTGATTTCGGATTTAAAAAGAAAGAAAGAAAGAAAGATGAAAAAAAAAACACTTTAATTTTCGGAATCGGTTGAAACCGGTTCTGAAATTCAATCCTATCATAATATTATTATAATATAAACAAAATTGAAAAAGTAAAAACTTAGCCCGGTCGTAGACCATTCTCAGCTATTTTTATCCAAAAGATAATCATGTAAAAATATTAAAATTTGAGCGAAATATTTGAAAATAACGCAGCATAGACTCAGCATCCGGCTCTTTTTGAGTTAGTCGAGTGGAGTCTTAAAAAGAATATAGAAGAATTGATGCATTCTGAAAAATCGGAACATTTGTGGATCCACGGGATCGGGATGGGAGTTGGAGCACCTAAAAATCGGGACATTCTGCGTAAATAGGCAATACTAATTGTATCCAGCACCTACTTGATATTTTACAAGTGGGTTTTTGTGCGACTACTTGTGACTTAGGGAAGTAATAAGTAAAGACAACACGAAATGTGCTTGACGTTGACGCAATGATTGGATAACCCCTAAGGTAAAGCGGTGGGGGGGGGGGGGAGAGCGTCTAAGAAAGATCTACTCTGAAAGATTCTTGAGAAAGTCAACACCTCGTCCCAAATATCCATTTTCTTTCCTCCAGCATCTTCTCTATCTGTCGGCCAGTTCTTTCTCTCTTTTTCTCTCTTTCCCTTTCTGGTAGATTGATGAAAAGCTCTTCACAAAAAAGTCGATAGTGGACCGATAACCAAGAAATTCGAGGAGGGGGTAAAGTGTTATTCGCAAAGTGGAGGGTGAATTCCTTTGCTGATAGTTAAATCCCTGGTTCTCAATCTTTCAGCCTCGTTCCGCCCCATACAGGAGAATTTGCAGTATGCTCTCCAGCATACACATAGGTGTTTATTGTTTAAGAGGCTACTTCAGTCAAATTAAAAGATCTGTTCGCTAATGCTAATCATACGGAAGAAATTTATAAAGATATCTCGGTTGCATTTTAATTTTTTTAAACTTTTTTTTTTTTTTTTTTTTTTTGACATTGGATAGCTGAGATGGATCTGAAAGCAAGCCCGTTTACACTTTTTCGACTTTGTTTACAGATACTTTTTATGAAAACTCTTTCATTTTGTTTGGAAAGCGGAAGCATCTTCCTAAAAAATATCTGCAACCTAAATCGAAAAAGTAAAAAACGGCCTGCATTCATATCGATCTCAGCTATCCAATGCTAGAAAAAAAACTAAAAATATTGAAATGCAGCCGAGATATCTTGACAAATTTCTTCCATAGGATTAGTATTAGCGAAAGGGTCTTTTCATTCGACTGAAGTAGCCTCTTAAGGGTGTTCTTAAATCAAAAAGGGCAACTTTGTGACACATGCATTCATTTATTTTTGTTCGGACAATGCATGAAAATAGCGGGTGTTGTTATTCAGAAACTCTCTAATGGCACTCATTCTTTTGTTTTTTAAAAAACACAATAGATTTTTCATAACAAGCCCTCAAAGTAGACACTTTTGAGCCTATTTCCGGACGAAAGCAGCAAAACCGGTCGAAAAGGAGGAGAAAAACGGGTGATTTCGTCATCGAAATAGCTTGTAACTCGATAAGTAATTGAATGATCCTAAAATGGAAAAATAAGTTCCATTCGAAATCGCTTTCCTAGTCAGGCATTAAAATTTTATGTCTTTCTGTTAAAAAATGAATTTGTAAATGTGTCAAAACGTTTTTCGCTTGTTGAGCGGATCAGTTAAGAACACCCTTAAGGGTGTTCTTAAATCAAAAAAATGCAACTTTGTGACACTTGCATTAATTTATTTTTGTTCGGAAATGCATGAAAATAGCAGGTATTGTTATTCAGAAACACTCTAATGGCACTCATTCTTTTGTTTTTTTAAAAACACAATAGATTTTTCGTAACAAGCCTTCAAAGTGGACACTTTTGAGCCAATTTCCCGACGAAAGCAGAAAAACGGGTCGAAAAGGAGGAGAAAAACGGGTGATTGCGTCATCGAAATAGCTTATAACTCGATAAGTAATTGAATGATCCTAAAATGGAAAAATAAGTTCCATTCGAAATCGCTTTCCTAGTCAGGCATTAAAATTTTATGTCTTTCTGTTAAAAAATGAATTTGTAAATGTGTCAAAACGTTTTTCGCTTGTTGAGCGGATCAGTTAAGAACACCCTTAAGAAGTAAAGACACAATTTTCTTTCCTCTAGCATCTTCTCTGTCGGTAATTTTTCTATTTTTTTCTACCTTTTCCTTTCTAGTAGATTGATGAAAAGCTCTTCAAGCAAAATGGTAGTCCTTCACAAAAAGCCGATAACCAAAAAATCAGTAGGGATGGGGGGGGGGGGAGATTCTTTAGAGCAGTTGTTGGGAGAATTTACAATAGGATCCTTATACATAAAAGATCCACTTGCTATCCTATGGAAGGAATTTATAAAGATATCTCGGTTGCATTTCAATATTTTTAAATGATTATTATTATTATTATTATTATTATTATTATTATTATTATTATTATTATTTTATTATTTATTTATTTTTATTTATTTATTTATTTATTTTTGGCTTTGGATGGCTGAGGTAGAGGTCTGCACGGGCCGATTTCCAATAATGGCATTCGGGCCGGGCCGGGCTCGGGCCTTACTTTTGAAGACTCGGGCCGGGCCGGGCCGGGCCTAGTCACTAATCCTTTCGGGCCGGGCCTAGTCACTAATAATTTCGGGCCGGGCTGGGCTTGGGCCTTAATTTTTTTGCTGGAGTATCGGGCCGGGCCTAACTTTTTTTTCCGTACGAAGCCGAGACTGATTCCATTCTTCTTAGTTTTCATGGACCAAAATAATCAGTTCCTATTGAATCTTCCTATATGAAAATCCTTTTCTCGACTTTTTATAAATCAGTAATATTTGGCTTTGTCCAAAAATTTCTACAAAAAAAGCATATACTTTTAAGCCGTCATTATTCTACAATTAAACATTAGAATTTATTCCTTTGAAAGAATCGTAGATTACTAGGCGTTTTAAAATAGAATTAAACACACACACAAAAAAACATGATTATGACGAAATTTTTTTTTAAACTGAAAACTGAAAGTTTCTTTTAAAATGTTCATCCATGCAAAATGAATACAACAATACGGGAGAAAAAAATACACTGCTCAAAACAATTAAAGGATATTGCAGTTTTAGGTGGATTTTGTATCGAGGAAACTTTTTAGCTGATTGATACATGGTCGACAGACATAGTAGGTTATATGAGAATAAATTACACATGTTTGGCAGAAAAAAATGCATTTTATTGCGCATTTGTGTACAAAAGGAAAAAAACACAAATTGTGCATATGAGAAAAAAAGAATAAGAAAAGGTGTTTTCTTCACAGAAAATTATTTTCAGTAGGGGGTATGATTTCCACGGGCGGCCAGCAACGTTGAACACCTTTGAGGCATGGACTCAATGAGGCTATTAATGACGAGTTAGGGTATTCTGCCCCACTCTTCCAGAAGAGCTCTTTCCAGTTCTTGGAGAGTTTGTGGGGGTTGTTGGCGGCCAGAAACTCGTCTTCCTAAAGCATCCCAGACGTGCTCGATTGGATTCATGTCTGGAGAACACGCTGTCCTTTCCATTCGAACGATTCCTTCCTCGAAAAGGAAATCCTCCACCAGGTTTGCACGATGTGGCCTGCGGTTATCGTCCATTAAAACGAAGTTATCTCCGATTGCTGCAGCGTAAGGGACTACAATAGGTCTGAGGATCTCATCCCTATATCGGCGACCAGTCAGAGCTACATCTCGAATGATGTAGAGGTCAGTGCGCCCGTCAATGGAGATGCCACCATACACCAACACTCCTCCACCGCCAAATCTGACACTTTCGTGCACGAACGCAGGATTATTCCTACTGCCACGGTCCCTCCAGATGAAAATACGCCTATTATCCGGATGCAGAGAAAAACGGGACTCGTCAGAAAACAGAATATTGCTCCATTCATTTCTCCTCCAGTTGACATGCTTGGTTGCCCACTCCCTGCGGTCGGGACGATGCCTTGATGTTAATCTAACACATACCATCGGTCGGCGAGCATACAAACCTACAGCATGGAGCCGGTTTCGGACAGTCTGAGTTGAAATCGTGGTGCCTGTAGCCGAGCGAAGGTGTTGTTGGAGAAGAGTAGCGTTCATGTTTCGGTGTCTCCGAGCTGTTAACGCTAAATACCGATCTTCATTGGGCGTTGTTACCCGTCTACGACCTTGCCCTGGTCTTCGGCCTGAACATCCACTCTCCAAAAAACGGTTCCAGATCCTGAAAGTGACACTCCAATGGCTTGCGCTACTTCGGCTTGAGTTTGGCCCCCTTCTAACCTACCAACAGTTCTCCAAGCTTCTGAATCTGTCAAATGACTTCGCTGAGACATCGTACTCATCGAAACAAAGCAATCACTCAATGCCGATCATCCTTGTCTTCATTCTCTTTTATCCAGTTGAAAGTCGAATTTCATTCGCTGCCGCTGAAAGTTGAACTCAAAATTTGCATACTCCACAGGTTGAAAACCAGAAAATTTTGCATTTGTGATTCTCTTCTTCTATTTTCGGCAAAAAAATTTCGTTTATATCTTTATTTTATATAAAACTTCAAATATCCTTTAATTGTTTTGAGCAATGTATGTTAAACATTTACAACTGTTAAGAAGGGAATGTATTTTTTTTTTTTCGTTCCAAAGTGATTTGGTCTGGAAATTTTACCATATACCGCTTTTTCGATTTTTTGTCTCCATTACAGGGAATATGGAATAATAATACTAGTGATAACTGAAACATTTACATACAACAAACAAAGATTTATTTAAAAGCATAAATATCGCAGCCTACGGCACTTCTGCATAAATGGAGATTATAAACATGGAAAAAAAAAGATTAATATAGTTTTATTTGGTCAGAACTCTTCCATAAGATTAAAGGTCAATGTTCTGTAGAAATTCAATCGAGCCGGGCCGGGTTCGGGCCGAAATTTACAATTTTTTCCGGACCGGGCCGAGCTCGGGCCGAAATTTTAACTTTCGGGCCGGGCCGGGTCGGGCCATTATTTTTTTCGTTCGGGCCGGGCCGGGCTCGGGCCGAATTTTTAACTTTCGGGCCGGGCCGGGTCGGGCCAATATTTCTTTGGTTCGGGCCGGGCCGGGCCCGGGCCTGGAAATTTCGGCCCGTGCAGACCTCTAGGCTGAGGTCGAATTTCATTAAGACCGTTTTTAACTTTTTTGATTTTGACAGATATTTTTTTCTTTCTTTCCCCCCCCCCCCCCCCCAAGAAGATGCTTTTCTTTTCGAAACCAGTTCCGGAAATGAAACTGTCTTCATTAAAAATATCTGTAAACGAAATTGAAAAAGTAAAAAATCGACCTCGGTGTCGGGTTAGTTTTCTCTTTTCTAGTTCTATCTTTCCCTTTCTGTCAGATTGATGAAAAGCTCTTCAAGAAAAAAGAGCGGACCCTTCACAAAAAGTCGATATAAACCGATAACCAAGAAATCGGAGGGGGGGGGGGGAGGATTCCGTCGCAGATTGGGGATTTTTTAGAGCAGTGGTTGGGAGAATTTACACAAAAAAAGATATACTCGCTAAGGCTAACCTGTGGAAGGAATTTATAAAGATATCTCGGTTGCATTTCCATATTTTAAATGATTTTTTTAGGGGGAGGGGGGGGGAGGCTTTGGATAGCTGAGGTTCATCTCTATCAAGACCCTTTTTTACTTTTTTTGATTTTGACTGATATTTTTTTCTTTCAAGAAGATGCTTTCCTTTTCGAAACCGGTTCCAAAAATGAAACGATCTTCATTAGAAATATCTGTAAACAAAATTGAAAAAAGTTATGCCCTTTGTACAAATCGATCTTAGCTTCGGTGTCGGGTAGTTTTTTTTTTTTTTTTTTTCTTTTTTCTATCCTTTTCTTACTATTAGACTGATAAAAAGCTCTTCAAAAAAAGGGGGGGGGGACCCTTCACAAAAAGCCGATAGTGAACCGATAACCAAAAAATCGGAAGAGAAGGGGGGGGGGGCGTCGAGTGTTATTCGCAAAGTTGAGGGTGAATTCCATCGCAGATAGCAGAATTTTCAAAGCAGTGGTTGGGAGAATTTACGATATTCATTTTAGCATATACACACACATGTTCAGATACGTAAAAAAAAAATCCACTCGCTAAGGCTAACCTATGGAAGGAATTTATTAAGATATCTCGTTTGCATTTGAATAGTCTTAATTTTTTTTTTTCTTTCATTGGATAGCTATGAAATTTTTTTTTTTTTTTTTTTTTTATTGGATAGCTAATAAATAAAAAATATTGCGGGTTATTTCAGAACCGGTTCTAACCGGTTTTAAAAGTTAAAATATTTAAAAAAAAAAAATCTGAAATCAAAATTGAAAAAGTAAAAACTAGCCCGGTTGTAGAATGTGTGATCCCATGCAAAAACATATAAAAATATTAAAAGTTGAGAAAAGATATTCGAAAAGAATATCCCCCGTACACTATCATCCGGGTCTTTATCACTCACTAGTGTGGGCTCTTAAGGGTGTTCTTAAATCAAACTTTGTGACATAAGTTGTAATTCATTTTTGATCAGAAACTTATGAAACGAGCTCATTTTTCTGTTTTTGTGCAAACGCAAGAGATACTTCAGAACAAGCCGTCAAAAAAGATGTTTTGAACCGCATTTTCCGACGAAAGCAGAAAAAAACAGTCCACGAAAGGGAGAAAATCGTATGATCACGGGATATTAAAATAGCTTATAACTCGGTAGGTAATGATCTTAAAATGGAAAATTGAGTTCGATTCGAAAATGCTTTCATAGTCAGACTGTCCAATTTCATATCTTCTCCGTTAAGGGTGTTCTTAAATCAAAAAGGGCAACTTTGTGACACATGCTTTAATTTATTTTTGTTCGGAAATGCATGAAAATAGCGGATGTTGTTATTCAGAAACTGTCTCATGGCACTCATTCTTTTGTTTTTTAAAAAACACAATAGATTTTTCATAACAAGCCTTCAAAATGGACACTTTTTTGCACAATTCCCGTCGAAAGCAGTAAAACCGGTCGAAAAGGAGGAGAAAAACGGGTGACTGCGTCATCGAAATAGCCTATAACTCGATAAGTAATTGAATGATCATAAAATGGAAAAATAAGTTCGATTCGAAATCGCTTTCCTAGTCAGGCATTGAAATTTTATGTCTTTCTGTTAAAAAATGAATTTGTAAATGTGTCAAAACGTTTTATGCTTATTGATCGGAGCATTTGAGAACAGCCTCAATATGAAGGAAACCTATTGAGATATCCTGTATTTACATACGCTGGGTGATAAACACATAACTCTTCTCGGCTTGCCGCAAAATTGATTAAAAACTAAAACACTGTTGCAAATGCGTGTATGAAAACGCGCAATTTAGTTAAGGATGTGTGCAGGATATACCGCCGCTTCTTTCAAGGCTGTCATGCCCAACTTATTTCGTCGGCTATAAAAAGCTGACATGGAAAAAAAGATACGATAAAAATTTAAGTGGAAAAAGAAAAACACGATTTTTGTGAAGCGCCGTTCGAAAGAAAATTCATTTCTTTCTGAATTTCGAAGGCCAGGCGCGTTTATTGCGTTCCTTTGTCTCAAACAGAGAGAGTTATTCAGATATGTTTGAGAACGCAAATTTAACCTTCAAAACTGGAATAAAACCGAAAGTCGTTCAACTCCGCGCATACTTCTTACTCTCTCACTTTTCTTTTTATTTCCTCTTTTTCCTTTTTACTCTGTTAAATCAGTTTTGCGGCCGAATTATGTCTCGAACGGCTGGTTATTATCTAACCTAAAGGTCGTGACATTTTTAGCAAATTTTTGTTTGCTTTTCCTTGAATGTGAACTTCAGATTTTTCTTGTTTAAAGGCTGCGTTACACAACACATTACAGAATGTCCGCTGTCATTTTTATTGTAAGGCGATGAGAAAGATGGTAGTACTGGAGTTCTGTACAGCAGTGGCGTAGCTAAGGGGGGGGGGGGCAAGGGGGGCGTCCGCCCCGGGCGCCGAGGCCTAGGGGCGCCAAATTGAGAGAAAATGTTATATATCTATATTGGAATGGGGGCGCAAAATTTCTTGCTGGCCCTGGGAGTTAAAAAACATAGCTACGCTACTGCTGTACAGGCCGGTTTATAACCAAAGCGAACCGGAAAAAATTGTTTGACATCATCTTGCAACGTAACTCGAACTTTACAAGAAAAATTTCATTGGTCAGTTATAGAAGAAAACAACTTTTGTCCTCCCGAAGCACGGCTGATTTCAATACCGGCCGAGATAACTTTTGCCTGTTTCTCTTGCATTAGGCATGGCATTAGATCATGTGTTCCCCGATCGATCGAATCTTTTAAGAGAGTAGTTATTTTTTATCACCCATTCTTTGGGTAATTTTCTCGACTGGTTGAGTCGATAGAGATCATGTGATCACACGTCATGAACTTCGTCCTAAGCCACAAAATAAAACTTCCAGTCTAAGGAACAAAATAGAACTTACTTAAGGGTGTTCTTAAATAAAAAAAGGAATACTTTGTGGCATAAGTTTTAGTTTATTTTTGTTCGGAAATGCATGAAACTAGCAGGTGTTAATATTCAGAAACTGTCTAGTTACACTCAGTTTTCTGTTTTTTAACAGACGTGCAGAACACTCTTAAGGGTGTATTTAAGCGCAAAAAATTTTGACACATTTACAAATTCATTTCTTAACGGAAAGGTATAAAATTGGAAATCCTGATTATGGAAGTGATTTGGAATCGAACTTAATTTTCCATTTTATAACGACTGAATTACTTATTGAGTTGTAAGCTATTTTGATCACGTAATCAAGCGCTTTTCTCAATTACGTTGACTGGTTTTTCTGCTTTCGTCGGAAAAATCTATTCAAAACGTCAAATTTGACGGCTTGTTCTGAATCCATTGCGTTTGGAAAAAAAAAAAAAAAAAAAAAAAAAAAAAAAAAAAAAAACAGAAAAATGTGTGCGATTTGATAGTTTCCGAATAGTAACATATGCTAGTTGCATGGATTTCTGATAAAGAATAAATAAAACTTATGTCACAAAGTTGCCCTTTTTGATTTAAAAACACCCTTAAATGGGTCCTAAATGGGCCGGAGTCCGACCCGCGGAACTATCGATGTTATAGCCCTCTTTGCATTTAAGGGTGTATTCGAAAAAACGCTTTTCCACCTTCAGCAGCTCGAAATTTTCCGATACAATTTCAGACACATTTTTAAAAGTAGAAACATGTAACTTGCTGAGGGGATTCTTGAAGGGACGTATGAGGTGCCGTGTGATGTCTTTTTACCCTCAATTCATTAGAATTTGAGTTATAAGCAATTAACTTCTCAGGAAGACCCTTTTTTTCGTTCCCAGATCTCCCGCTTGGGAGAAATCGGTTCGAAATGCCGTTTTTGATTGCTTTTTTTTTGCAATATTTTGTGCACTTGTCAAAGAATTGACCTTCACGGCACCACGTGCACTTTCTAAATAAGAGAATCTGCGAGTTTCGTGTGTTTGAGAGCAAAAGTGAATTCAAAAATAAATCGGAAAACAAGCAGTTTGAATCGAAATACACCCTTAATACCGCAACAAATCCGCTTATGCTCCTCTCGTTGCTAGATGGATTTAATGTAATTTTTAAATTTTAATTACATTTTTCGATCCGTTATATTTGTTTTTGTACTTTAAAAATATTTATGCTTTTGCTAAAAGGTGTTCTTAAATCAAAAAGTGCAACTTTGTGACACATGCTTTAATTAATTTTTGTTGGGATATGCATGAAAATAGCAGGTGTTATTACTCAGAAACTGTCAAAATTTTTTTAAATACAATAGATTCTTCATAACAAGCCTTCAAAGTGGACACCTTTGAGCACATTTCCCGACGAAAGCAGAGAAATCGGTCGAAAAGTAGGAGAAAAACGGGTGACCGAGTGATCGAAATAACTTAGAACAGGATAGGTAATTGAATGATCATAAAATGGAAAAATAAGTTCGATTCGAAATCGCTTCCATAGTCGGGCATTAAAATTTTGTATCTTCTCCGTTAAAAAAATGAGATTGTAAATGTGTCAAAACGTTTTGCGCTTGTTGAGCGGAGCAGTTAAGAACATCCTTAAGGGATATGCTCAACACTTATAGATGACTTTTTTTTTTCTGCGATTAAAATTTTTTTATTTTAGAGAAATGGCAATTTTTCAAAAATGTTTTTTCTTAAACTAATTATTATTTTTTTTAATTGTCTGCCACACAGAATCTTATATTTATACTCTACTACCATAAAAAAATAAAATAAAATAAAATAAAATAAAAAATTATCGAAATCGCTCTAGTATTTCAGAAATGAATGAGAATTTTATCTGAAAAGTACGATTTTTCGGAGAGTTAAAAAAATTAGACACTTCTAACTTATGTTAAATTCCTGAACTAATGTGACGTTTTCCTAAATTGTATTCGATTTGGCATAACATTTTTTTTTTTTTTTTTTTTTTTTTTTTTAATTTTCTATACTTAAATAATTATGAAAATGCTCTAATTAAAGAAAGTAAATTTTATTTTTTTACCGGTGCTAAAAAGAAATTCTCTATGCACTTTTTAAAGGTGCATTACATTTAACCCATTCGAAACCCGGATGGGTTAAATGTAACTGAGCATACAATTTCGGAGAGGAACGCGATTTTGGATAATAGATTTCACGTTGTCGTGTGCAACGCGTTTTCCCGCCTCGATTCTACCGCTGCCGGGAAAGAAGTTTTACAGTAAACTGTAAGTGATTAAGTGACAATATGTGATCGCAGATAACTCAGAAAGTTTCGTTTAAATGTCTTTTTAAAACATATACAATAAATTCGGTTCACCAGTGTATAATAGATGTTAAAAAAAACTTTAATTAAAATTATGTACTACTTACAATCAATATAGAATTATTTTCTTGCAGTTTCGAACAATAAAACTTGTTCATTATCAGGGAAACATTAAGAGACAAAACCAACACGCAACAACATTTATATTTTTATTGTTCGAAACTGTTGGAAAATAATTCTATATTATATTATAAGTAGTAGATATTTTAATTAAAGTTTTTAACATCTATTACACACTGGTGAACCGAATTTATTGTGTATGTATTATAAAACAATGTAATAAGTTCTTTTAAAATGTGTTTTTTAAAATACTCTATACTTCAGTCAATAAATCCAGACTGTTAATTTTTGATTAGTGAAATCTTACATAAATGGCAGCGCCATTACATTTAATTAGAAAATAGTTTTAAAAAAATATTTTAATAAAATTAAAAATATTCAAGTAAAATTGTTTAAATAAAATTAAAAGAAAAATCCGAATATTTTTTAATTTATCAATTTAAAAAATTTAGCGGAGGTATAAATAAAACACACACACGCACACATATTATATATATATATATATATATATATTATTATTATTGAAAGCTTAAAATTATTTAAACCATTTTTTAAATTCTGATATTCAGAAAAAATCTATAATTATACTAAAATGACTTCACTTTTTAAAGTCTCACTAGGAGGCTGCAAAAAAAGAATATTGTAATATCATGTATTAAAATTCGAAATTAAAAAGAAAAAAAAAATACTTTTCAATTCCTCATCAATCTTGTAGATAACTTGTAAAAAATAAATATTCCATAGAAATTATTGTCTATTATTTCAAAAAATTGTCTGTAGATAACAGTAGCAAACCAATTTTTTTTTTTACTCCAGGAGAATCCTATATTTGCCATCTGTATGTATTTAAACAATAAAATTAAGGATTTTATAAAAATTAAAAATGGATTTGATTATATCATCTAACGTGTTAAACATTAATTGCTATTAAATGTACATTTTTAAAAATATATAAATGAATAATTCTCCGATTTTTTCCCTTTTTTAAATTTTAGATTTTTTCTATCCGAAATAAGAAATATAGTAAAAATAACTTCTGTAGGAGAAAAAAAGAAGTAAAAATAAAATTAACATTTTAAGCGTCCTGCAGAAAGCATGCAAGTCTAACGATTCATAAAATTAAAGCTACAGAATACATTGATATGGGAATTTCTATTTTATGAAATTAGATATTTATTTATCTTATGGAATTCAAAAAATTAACATTAATATCAACTTTGAGTTAAATAAGCCTTTGAATCCAAAAACTATGTGACGGAAAACCCCGGTTAGGCCGCTTAAAGGGTTAAATAAAAAAATCGCCATAAAGTAAAATTTTCATTTATGACAAGAATCTCCTATGTTAGTCTAATTTTTAGGATTCTTTCTTCCCTTCGCCCCCTCCCCCCCTTTTCGCTGCCCGTGACCTCCCCTTTGGATCCGCCTCTGCATTTGTTTTTGATCTTCTGCCCGCCTGTTCTTACCAGGATTACGAAATTTTTGGCGGGATTCGACAATAGCCCCGGGAGCGTGAGAAAAAAACATGTCTCCATCCTTAATCGAATTCCGTATCCTCAATCGAGTTCTCTAAGACAAATATTTCAATTGCATATTAGACACCGTAAAATGATATTAGTTATGTCAACTGGAGAAAGACGTCGGATGTACCGCTTGCACGAAAAACACAACGTTTTTCTGCCCTAATCCCCGAAGGACCGCGTGAGAATTTCAGAATACCTCTTCGACTTTTAAGGGTGTATTTCGATTCAAACTGCTTGTTTTCCGATTTATTTTCGAATTCACTTTTGCTCTCAAACACATGAAACTCGCAGATTCTCTTATTTAGAAAGTGCACAAGGTGCCGTAAAGGTCAATTCTTTGATAAGTGCACAAAATATTGCAAAAAAAGCAATCAAAAACGGCAATTTGAACCGATTTTTCCGAAGTGGGACATCTGGGAACGAAAAAAAAGGTCTTCCTGAGAAGTTAATTGCTTATAAATCAAATTCTAATGAATTGAGCGTAAAAAGACATCACACGGCACCTTATACACCCCTTCAAAAATCCCCTCAGCAAATTTCATGTTTCTATTTTTAAAAATGCGTCTGAAATTGTATCGAAAAATTTCGAGCTGCTGAAGGTGGAAAAGCGTTTTTTCGAATACACCCTTAACCTGTGCTGGAACAGTTAAGGTGATATTAAAACAAATGCTTTTCCTCCTTCAACAGCTCTAACTTTTCTGATACAATTTCAGACGCATTTTCTAAAGTAGAAACATGAAACTGGCTGAGGGGATTTTTGATATAGACGTGCAAGGTGCCGTGTGATGTCATTTCACGCTCTATTCATTAGAATTTGATTGATAAACAATTACCTTCGCAGTAAGACCCTTTTTTTCATTTCCAGATCTCCCGGTCTCGCTTCAGAAAAATCGGTAAAAAATGCCGTTTTTGATTGCTTTTTTTATATTTTCTGCAGATTCTATACATGAAGAATATTTTCTGCTTTTATCAAAGAATCGGCCATCACGGTACCTTGTGTAGTTTCTAAGTAAGAGATTTTGAAAGTTTAGTGCATATGGGAGCAAAAATTTAAAAATCAGAAAATAAGCAGTTTGATTCGAAATACACCCTTAAGGGTGTTCTCAACTTATCCGCTCAACAAGAGTAAAACATTTTGACACATTTACAAATTCATTTTTTAACAGAAAGTTATAAAATTTTAATGCCTGACTAGGAAAGCGATTTCGAATTGAACTTATTTTTCCATTTTATGATCATTCAATTACTTATCGAGTTATAAGCTATTTCGATGACGCAATCACCCGTTTTTCCCCTCCTTTTCGACCGGTTTTTCTGCTTTCGTCGGGAAACAGGCTCAAAAGTGTCCACTTTGAAGGCTTGTTATGAAAAATCTAATATGTTTTTTAAAAAACAAAAGAACGAGTGCCATTAGACAGTTTCTGAATAACAACCCCTGCTATTTTCATGCATTTCCGAACAAAAATAAATTAATGCATGTGTCACAAAGTGGCTCTTTTTGATTGAAGAACACCCTTAATGTCATTGCTATTCGGGCGTTATTTTCCATTTTCATATAAAATCAAACAATCATTGAAGAAATTGAGTTTTTTATGCAAATTTTTGGGACTTGACAGTTACATAAAGCCGTCACGAGGCAGCAAATTGGCTGTCATGGTCTGAAATTCAGTTTAAAATTCAGCAGTTTACGATGATTCCGCGAAAGATTTTTTTGCCTTTATTGAAAAGTGGAAAACGTTAATCAATGACATTTGCTTTGAATAAATGCATCTTGCATCTAAGATTAAAAACATACTTTATGGATATGTCAGAAATTACCTACTTTGAATTTAAGCACAGCTTTCAAACAATCAGAAAAATACTGATTGTTAAGCAAAGGATAAATATGAAAAAAAAAATCCTCAGTTTACGGTGATTGCACAAAAGGTTCTTTGCCTTTATTGAAAAATGGAAAACACTAATCAATGGACATGTGCTTTGAATAAATGCATCTTGCATCTAAGATTAACCCTTTCAGGTATACTGTGCCCGGTCCTGGGATACCTAATTTTAATTCCAAATTTGCAAACGGCACCAATAATATTTTAGTAAAATTTTGCTTTTCTATAATAAAAGCTTAAATTAAGGAATTCAAAATATCTAAAAAATTTGTTTGTGAATTCCGGTGTCAGTCGATAATTTCTCATTTTACTGACAGATTTTGCCCGTGCCGGAAAAGATTAAAATAAATACTTCATGGATAAGTCAGAAAATAACCTACTTTGGGTTTAAGCACAGCTTTTAAAGAATCAGAAAGATACTCATTGTTAAGCAAAGGATAAATTTGAAAAAATTCAATATATATTTCATTTTTTAAATTTCTTTTAAAAATTTTCTTCGTTCAGAGTGTTTGTCGAGGGGGGGTCATGACCCCCTTAACCTTCCCCTTAGATCCTCCACTGCATTTGTTTTAGACCTACTGCCAGGGCCGTAGCTAGAAATGAACAATAGGGGGAGGGGGGTTCAAGAAAATGTAAGAGGGGGTAGCTCATAATTTTTCTTCTCAGTCCCTGACGCAGAAAAATTAATAAGTGCCTATTCACATTGTAGGTATACTATGTTTCTTATTAAGGGTGTATTTCGATCCAAAGTGCCTTTTTTCCGATTTATTTTTAGATTCATTTTTTCTCTCAAATGCACCAAACTTTCATATTCTCTTATTTAGAAACTACACAAGGTGCCGTAATTGTCGATTTTTTGATAAATGTAGAAAATGTTGCAAAAAAATGCCGTCAAAAACGGCGTTTTGGACCAAATTTTCCGGAGCGGGAGGTCTGCGAACGAAAAAAAGGGCATCCTCAGAAAATAATTACTTATAAATCAAATTCTAATTAATTCAGCGAAAAATTACTTCACACGGCATCTTCTACATCACTTCAAAAATCACCCCAACAAGTTTCATGTTTCTACTTTTAAAAATGAGTCTGAAAATGTATCGGAAAATTTCGAGCTGTTGAAGGTGAAAAATAATTTTTTCAAATACACTCTTAAACTGTTGCAATAACTTCATTTTATGCTAGGAAAAGAATAGGATGATGAAAATTATGGATGTATAACTGGTGCAAAATTAAACACGTTAGCTTCATAGGTACAAATAGGATGAGGAAGTGTTGGACACTTATTTTAGATATACAATTTAGTATTTCTGCAAAACTGTTAAAGGTCTTCAAAACTAAATTAGATTTTTGAACAGAGTTCAGTTTGGATTTTCGGAACAGATATTCATTGAGTGACCTTGGAATCTTTTCCAGGGGAGGGGGGAGCGCAAAATATTTTAGGGGGGCTGAGCCGCCCATAGCGCTACCTTAGCTACGGCTCTGCTGTGACCTCCAAGAGGCCTTAGATCTGCCTTTGCATTTGTTTTTGATATTCGGCATGCCTGTCCTTACTAGAGTTACGAAATTTTGGCGGGATCGACATTGGCCTCAGGAGCGTGAGAAAAATAGATGTCTCCATCCTTAATCGAATTCTATATCCTCAATCGAGTTCTCTAAGACAAACATTTCAATTGCATATTAGACACCGTAAAATGATATTAGTTATGTCAACTGCAGAAAGGCGTCGGATATACCGACCGCTTGCACGAAAAACACGACGTTTTTCTGCCCTAATCCCCCGGCGGGCCGCGTGAGAATATTCGAACACCTCTTCGACTTTTAACCTGCGCTGGAACACTTAATATTCGGGCGTTATTTAAAACCTGCATTTTTGCGGGAGATAAGTATCTCCGTTCATTTTTTCTTTTTATTTCGCCACCTCTCCCTTACGTCATAGCGGTACATGGAAAGTGGAATAATAGCCGAAGAAGAAAAAGAAGATTTTATCTTATATAGTGTGAGATGCGTCAAGGAGAAATAGTTCTATCTTCTTCATTTTTAATATATCTATCTCGGCGAGATGACGTTAGCTAATAGTCGGTGAACTCAGAGGCATATGAAGCAGCTCTCCTGCCCCCCCCTTTTTAAAGCCCCCCCCCATAAGAGTAAAAAGGATTTTCATTAACGAATGCAAATGCTTAAAATTAGCTAAAAGTGACCAAAAGTCATGTGTTTTCAAACATCGTTATAAGTTAAACTCATTTATTAGGATCAATTTAAATGCTTCTCTTTGAGCCATCTTATAACGTACGTAGATAAGCAAAGTAAAAGTTTGCAAAGAAATACTCGTGTCAACCAGTCTATCATTTTTTTTACTATTATCTATCAAGCTGGTATTTTTTCAAAGTTGTGATCATATTTTTGGGATACGCTGTATAAAGATGTGAGCAGTACCGAGTACAAATTTTATGTATTCGTACAGTATGTAAGAAATTTAGTACTAGCCATTTTCAGATTATTCACAAAAAAAAAAAAAAAAAAAAAAAAAATCTTTAGTCGAGCCCTGGGTATGCTGTATAAATGATAGTCTAAATTTAAAGATATTTCTCAGTCAGACAACAGGGGCACCATTTCAGAATTTTGTATGGGAGAAAACGCCGTAATGTTTTCTTTCAGGAGGCAAAAATTTCTTTCGATCTTCTTGCGCACTATTGTTAACTTGAACAACAGCCTTTGAAGTTTTTCTTCTTAAGGGTGTATTTCGATCCAAAGTGCCTTTTTTTCCGATTTATTTTTAGATTTATTTTTTCTCTCAAATACACCAAACTTTCAAATTCTCTTATTTAGAAACTACACAAAGTGCCGTAATTGTCGATTTTTTGATAAATGTTGAAAATGTTGCAAAAAAATGCTGTCAAAAACGGCGTTTTGGACCAAATTTTCCGGAGCGGGAGGTCTGCGAACGAAAAAAAGGGCATCCTCAGATAATAATTACGTATAAATCAAATTCTAATTAATTCAGAGAAAAATTACTTCACACGGCACCTTATACATCACTTCAAAAATCACCCCAGCAAGTTTCATGTTTCTACTTTTAAAAATGAGTCTGAAAATGTATCGGAAAATTTCGAGCTGTTGAAGGTGGAAAATCATTTTTTTTAATACACCCTTAAATCACCTAACTTTTTTCTTATTATTAGGTAAGATAAAAGAATTTAAATTAATTTATTATTATTGTAATAAGCTGTGTTTATTTTTATGAAGATATAATGTACACTCATAGAAAAATTAAGGTTTTTCTAAAAACAGTCCCAATTTTTTCCAAATTTTTTGCTTATAATTTCCAGAGTTCTTAATATAAAAAAAAATCCTTTCAGAAAATATGACTAATAATGGTATTGTTATTGTACATAAGGCCTAATAAACAAAATTAAACAAATAATTAAAATTGTATAAAAAAATGAGCATGTTTACTAAATAATGTTATACTGCGCATACATGTAAGAAATCAAAATACAATTTGCATAATGTGTTAGCTAAATGTGTAGAGCAACTTCTGTAAATATTTTTAAAACATGGCTTGAAAATTCTGAAAACAATCGTCTATAGAATAAGCTCAAAATCTGTTATTCCCAAAATGAGGCAATAAGATGTAGACACAATTGTTCCATCACAGGCAGATCATCACAAAAATATTACATCACTGGCAGGTAATATTACTTTTGTGTATACATTTTGTGAAAGAATTAGATCGCTGGTTATATCGGAAGCTGTATTACTTTTAATGAAAAGAAAATGTTAAGATTAAATTAAAATATATAAATTATTAAATTACAGAGTGTATAATTATTAATAATTTTATGCAGAAAAATATTTTGACATGTTTAACATAGAGACTTGCATATCGGCTGTTTAAAAGAGTTTTTTTTTTTAGTTCATACTTTCATGTTGTAACTGAAGAAAAAACCGTCTTCTTATCGAAAAATCCGATCACATGTTAATGGATAATTTTTCTTGATTACACTACTTGAATGAAGATCTATTACTGTTTATAATTCAGAAAACCATTTATTTCTAATTCGCATAACAAAGGAGCAATAATTAATACAGTCTTTTTAAGTGCTTTCATAAATATATAAATACATAGCATCTATAGTTGTAGTTCAGCTCGTTCGTCCGTCTGTCCACATATAACAACGCAAAATCTACTCAACCGAATCATTTGAAATTTAAAATATGTAATTTTTGTATCATTTTGTCATTTCAAATTATATGAAAATCGGATAGATAGGTCAATGACAGAAACAATGAAACTCGACGTTTCAGGAAAGACAATAGGGAAAAAATATCAATCAAATGCATTTTAATGGCATTACACTTTTCAGAACATAATGAAAAAGATATGCATCTACGAAATGTATTACTAAAACTGTACAATCTTCTGTACAATCTTTACTGCAAATAATATTTTTTATTCATTTACAGGATCACACAAAAGTATTCCAATACATAATGGTATAGGAGGAAACATTGTTTAGGGCATGTTCTAATTGTATTAAACTATTTCACATTTTATAAAATGTTTATACGCTGCTGAGGTTTACTTCCTGTGTGAAAGCAGATAATATTTACAGGGACACACAAGATATTTCAAAAACTATATACTGTATAAAAAATAATGTATACTATTACAGCGAGATCTGAATATTTTAAAAACTTCATTATAGTACGAACCCACCTCATTTGCTACGCTTGACATGCAATTTCCGACTTGTTTTCCGTATGAGAACGTGAGTTTTAAAACTCGCCTTTTTCAAAAAATCAAATGGTGGGAAATCATGAAAAACCTCGAACTGTGTTCATTGATTTTTATTTTAAACCAAGACTTACAGTGCCAGAAATACGCGACAATACTTGTATATATGCATATTGTAGTGTTTTTCGATGCAGATTCACTAACATAAAGATTGATACATCGATAGAGAAAACTCGATTTCTTAAATTTCGGATAACAGGGGTGTCAGGTTCTGAGACCACCTCTTCTGAAGATTGGAATTTCCGTTATTTCTCTATCTTAATATTTTGTATTGTCCTGGCTGTGTACTAGAATTTTCAAGGTTTGTTTGTTGAAGGGAGAATCGACAGGTAATCCTGTACAGGTGGTGTTGGGAGAAAGAGGAGATTGCTGAGAGGCGTGTTCATCCGTCAGTGAGGTATGTGGATGATGAGCAACAAGCAGCATGTCACTAATCAAGAAAGGAATGTGGAATGTGCCCAATGAATGAACTCCAAAGGGGGGTTTATATTGGGGAAATACAGTGATTTGAGAAGAGCAATTCTTATCTCAGATTAGTTCAGTTCGTACCTGGGTTTCGTGCCTGGAGGTTGCTCTGTGTAGTAGAGCGTGAGGAGTGCGTATCTGGAGAGCAAAGGACACAGACGTCCTGGTGTTTAGTGCTCTGGGCCGAGTATACCTGTGTTGGGTGATTCGAGATTGATCTCCGATAAAGTGAATCTAACGTGCATTGAGTGTGAGGTGGAAGGTGTAATTTGAATAGTACACAGCCAACCTTTACTGTATTTAATTTAATGTTGAACCCGATCACCTATATCCGAGTTGTAATTGTATATAATTGTAAATAGCGCATTTAGTGTGTACATATATTCTAAATAAACTGTTAATTCAGTTAATTGACAGCGTCAGTGTTCATTTACACAATCCTCACAGTGGGTGACCTATATCACCTAGTAATATCGGTGGTGGCAGCTATAACTACCACGGACTTTTTTCAAAGTTGTGCGGGCTGAGAGGAACGTCCGACAGGCAGGGTTGGGTTTTTGCCGGCAGAAAGTGGTTTCTGCCGTGCCAGTGGCAAAAAGTGATTATAACCGGTTTTAACCGGCAGAAACTGGCAACAACTGGCATAAAGACATTCTGTGACATAATCTCAGATTTTTTTTTAGTAATATTAAATTTATTAAGTAGTTCATCCTTAAATAATTAGTACTTAAATAATTCAGAATAAATATATGCACACAAATAAAATATTGTGGATAGTTTTAATTAAAAAAAAATTTGATTTTTGAAAAATTGAGTAATGTAACAGATATATTTTTTTTTTTTTTTTTTTTTTTTTTTGTTACATATGCATATGTAATTTATGTTTAAACAATTATTTTAAAATCTCAGTTTAAAAACCAAAATAGAAAACTATATGCAATGCTTATTTTAAATAAAGCACTGAACAGAAAAAAAAAAAAAAAAAAAAAAAAAATATTTACTCAAAATATTTTTCTGTAATCTAACATGATTTAATAATAACATAATAAATAAATAATAAAAAAATATGTGTGCCACTCGGGGACTGCCGCGGTAAAGCTATTGCATAGCATTTTTTATCAACTTATGCAAAAATACCGCGTCAATGTCTTCTGAAGTCTATCGAAGGATACCTTCCCGAAGTCTGCTAAACTGAAACTTCGTTAGCCGGATTGTTAGGAATTTTTCTCGTTGCGGAATTTTTAAATTCGGTCGCCGCGCTCAAAGCCCGCGATAAAAGCTATGCAATAGCTTAATAAATTACCAAACAAAATTTGGTCGCGCTACGAAAATTAGATCGCGAGTTATAAGCATTTTAAATTTTTCGACCCTCACGGTGGGGGGTCTCCTGTCACCAAAAATTAACACTGTCTCATAAAAAATTACCAAACAAAATTTGGCCGCGCTACGAAAATTAGATCGCGAGTTTAAACATTTTAAATTTTTCGACCCTCACCGTGGGGGTCTCCTGTCACCAAAAATTAACAAAATCTCATAATAAATTACCAAACAAAATTTGGCCGCGCTACGAAAATTAGATCGCGAGTTATAAGCATTTTAAATTTTTCGACTCTCACCGTGGTGGGGGTCTCCTGTCACCAAAAATTAACACTGTCTTATAATAAATTACCAAACAAAATTTTGCCAAGCTACCAAAATTAGATCGCGAGTTATAAGCATTTTAAATTTTTCGACCCTCACCGTGGGGGGTCTCCTATCACCAAAAATTAACAGTCTCAAAATAAATTACCAAACAAAATCTGGCCGCGCTACGAAAATTAGATCGCGAGTTATAAGCATTTTAAATTTTTCGACCCTCACCGTGAGGGTCTCCTGTCACCAAAACTTAACACTGACTCATAATAAATGAATAAACAAAATTTGGCCGCGCTACGAAAATTAGATCGTGAGTTATAAGCATTTTAAATTTTTCGACCCTCACCGTGGGGGGTCTCCTGTCACCAAAAATTAACAGTCTCAAAATAAATTACCAAACAAAATTTGGCCGCGCTACGAAAATTAGATCGCGAGTTATAAGCATTTTAAATTTTTCGACCCTCACCGTGAGGGTCTCCTGTCACCAAAACTTAACACTGACTCATAATAAATGAATAAACAAAATTTGGCCGCGCTACGAAAATTAGATCGCGAGTTATAAGATTTTTAAGTTTTTCTACCCTCATTGTGGGGGGTATAATGTCTCCAAAAATTAACACTGTCTCATAATAAATTACCAAACAAAATTTGGCCGCGCTACGAAAATTAGATCGCGAGTTATAAGCATTTTAAATTTTTCGACCCTCACCATGGGGGGGGGGGGGTCTTCTGTCACCAACAATTAACAATGTCTCATAAAAAATTACCAAACAAAATTTGCCCGCGCTACGAAAATTAGATCGCGAGTTATAAGCATTTTAAATTTTTCGACCCTCACCGTGAGGGTCTCCTGTCACCAAAACTTAACACTGACTCATAATAAATGAATAAACAAAATTTGGCCGCGCTACGAAAATTAGATCGTGAGTTATAAGCATTTTAAATTTTTCGACCCTCACCATGGGGGGTCTCCTGTCACCAAAAATTAACACTGTCTCATAATAAATTACCAAACAAAATTTGGCCGCGCTACGAAAATTAGATCGTGAGTTACAAGCATTTTAAATTTTTCGACCCTCACCGTGGGGGCTCTCCTGTCACCAAAAATTAACAGTCTCATATTAAATTACCAAACAAAATTTGGCCGCGCTACGAAAATTAGATCGTGAGTTATAAGCATTTATAATTTTTCGACCCTCATCGTGGGGGGGGTCTAATGTCCCCAAAAATTAACACTGCCTTATAATAAATTACCAAACAAAATTTGGCCGCGCTACAAAAATTAGATCGCGAGTTATAAGCATTTTAAATTTTTCGACCCTCACCTTGGAGGATCTCCTGTCACCAAAAATCAACACTGTCCCATAATAAATTACCAAACAAAATTTGGCCGCGCTACGAAAATTAGATCGCGAGTTATAAGCATTTTAAATTTTTCGACCCTCACCGTGGGGGGTCTCCTGTCTCCAAAAATTAACACTGTCTTATAATAAATTACCAAACAATATTTTGCCAAGCTACCAAAATTAGATCGCGAGTTATAAGCATTTTTAATTTTTCGACCCTCACCGTGGGGTGTCTTCTGTCACCAACAATCAACACTGTCCCATAATAAATAACCAAACAAAATTTGGCCGCGCTACGAAAATTAGATCGCGAGTTATGAGCATTTTAAATTTTTCGATCCTCACCGTCTGGGGTCTCCTGTCACCAAAAATTAACACTGTCTCCTAATAAATTACCAAACAAGTTTGGCCGCGCTACGAAGATTAGATCGCGAGTTATAAGCATTTTAAATTTTTCGACCCTCACCGTGGGGTGTATCCTGTTACCAGAAATTAACAATGTCTCATAATAAATTACCAAACAAAGTTTGGCCGCGCTACGAAAGTTAGATCGCGAGTTATAAGCATTTTAAATTTTTCGACCCTCACGGTGGGGGGGTCTCTTGTCACCAAAATAAATAAGACCACCAAAATAAACACTGTCTCATAATAAATTACCAAACAAAATTTGGCCGCGCTATGAAAATTATATCATAAGAAACATAAGTTTGAGACTTGATATTCTAATATCTGAAAAATACCGCGTCAATGTCTGCCGAAGTCTACCGAAGGATACCGTTCCGAAGTTTTCCGAAAAGAAACGACGTTAGCCGAGTGTTAGGTTTTTTCGTTACCGATGTGTTAGGATTTTTCGCGTTACGGAATTTTTGGATTCGGTCACCGCGCTCAAAGTCCGCGATAAAAGCTATGCAATAGCTTAAAACTCTCTCATAGAATTGTTATAGTGATATGTGGATCTAGTAATTCTTTGGATTTTGAAAAGATTTCATTTAAATACAGTATTCAAAAGAATAAATCTGAGCAAAATCAACTCCTTTCCCAGCAACATATTTTTCTAAGGAAGTTGTAGAAAATGTCTCGCCTTCTGTGTGGTGGTCATCTTTAAGAACCAATACTGTTGAAAATGAAGATTTTGCAACTTTTGCATCCTTAATCATGACATTGCCAGCAAGTAATCTGGCCTCGAAAGAATTTTTTCAAACTTTTCTTACATTTAGAACAAATTAAGAAATAATCTGGAGGCAGAAAGATTAGCAAAATTAGTTCTATGTTATGGAATGTTTCGTAGAAAAAATACTAATAAGTGTATTTGAGTGGTAATTTGTTTCTTCAATATTGTTAAATATTTGTACAAGATATTTCATTAAATTTTCTTTGTCTATGTTATTTTTTGTGCTTCAATTATTTACTTATATATTTTCACAAGAAATTGCATTGTGTTATTTATTTAAAAATAATCTGAAAAGTAATTTGTTATTAAATCAGAATTTTTTGTAAATTTATTTTTAAAAGAAATAGAAATTCAACTGTAAACAATAATATTAATAATTAAACTTGTACAGTATCAGGTTAAAGTGAAAGTTTGTTTTTCAAGTGAATGAAAATTAGTGTTTTAAATAAGCAAGGTATGTATTTATATGATCATTTTTAAACATTTTGATACTTTGAATAACATTCATAATCTTATGTTTTAATTTTTAGCTCAATGGTTTACATATCAAATGTAAGTGTGAATTATGAATCATTGCTGAGTAAAGTTCTTATTTAGTGCTGTTTCTTAGTTTCTGCCAGTTTTTGCCACTTACTGGCAGAAACTGGTTTCTGCCGGTTTTAACCGGTTTCTACCGCTGGTTTTAACCACCCCGGCAGAAACTTGCCAACCCTGCCGACAGGGGGTTTTGAAAATCACGTTCTCATATGATGCGTTCAGAAGTTAAGGCGACTAACTCCATTTTTTCTTATCCATCATATACGTAGTATAGGGTAAGTCTTGCAATCGCTTTGACTACATCAATTTTTTTTTTTTTTTTTTTTTTGGGGGGGGGGGGGGGCACTGATTTACCCGTTTTAGACACTGGAGATTCCGAAAAACATATTTTTAGGGGGTGGGGGAATTGCCCTCCGTCTCTCTGTCTTTGTGTCTATAAACGCTTTATCTCTCGAACAAATTGAGATAGAGACTTGAAATTTGGTATGTACCGTAAAATGGGGTGAATAGGAACAGCGGGGTGAATGGGAACGAAACTTCCCGGTCATACAAGTAAATTCATTATAAATATAAGTGATGATATTTTTAGTTGCCAATTTTTTTATAAGGAGGTAATAACATTAAGAGTTGGGAAATTCAGTTTTGACTTGTTGGCACGACTACTGGGGTATATAAAAAAACTTCAAAAAGAACCTCAAAAACCTAATTTTTTCAACGTCTTCAAAACTTTGTATGTAACTACAGTGTTTTTCGTATTCTAAACCTAACAGATGGGATTTTTAATTAATAATACACCTGTAAACGATATGCTGTTTTAAACTCTACTTATTTCTAAACTACATAATGAAAAAATGAAAATTGGCTTGTAACATCAGTGGTTTAAGATTTACGGGGTGAATCGGAACACGTTTTCTCTCATGGTATATTTTTCTATACAGTAATAGTTTCATCTTATATATGAAAACATATGTATGAATATGTATTGTAACAATATTTTGTTCGTTCAAATTACTTGAAGAGTTTAAAAGTGCCAAGAAATTACTTGTTAAACAAAAAAGTCAAAGCCTAATCCAACAAACACGTAACCAACAATAAAGTAATTTAAAAATAGCAAATTAGTTAGAAAAACTGCACAGAATTATTTTCTGGAATCCACAACATTACACAAACATCTAAAAAAAAAACAATTAAAAAATAGAGGGATGCAAACAGTGCTAAGGGCTGGGAATGAGGGCTTATTAGTAGATCGTATTAATACATGCAGCGATTGGGGCTACTCAATATATTCACTAACCCAATGACTACTAGTACACAGAACAAGGCTGAATTTGTATTAAATTCTGCTTCTGCAATTCGAATATAATTTCTTAAAATAAATTTTAATTTTTCTTGATTTCAAAGTTGTTTTTGAATTTTTAAAAAGGCATATATTTACTTGTATATAAAATAAAGGTTTGGTTTGACAGTAACTACGTGTTCCTATTCCTCCCTTATCATTATTAACTGTTCTTACTAACCCTATTAAAGTTTGAATCGGAATAAATAAAGATTATAACAGTTGTTCCGATTCACCCCTATCTTCGGGGTGAATCGGAATACCATTAAAAAAGTAAATAATATATATATAAACAGTAAAAAGAACAAAACAAGACAGAAGTTTCTAGTAGAAAAATAAAAATAATAAAAAATCAGTTATTGCTTTTATTTAACGTTAAAGTTGAAAAGTGTTCCGATTCACCCCATTTTACGGTACTTAATATGTAAGAATAGACAGAAAGAAGCCTTTTGAATATCAGTAACCTCGATTATCCGGAACTTTTTTTTCGGAAAAAAATAGGGAAACGTTATTTTTATTTATATTTCAGAAACGTTTCTGTGCATTTTGAAAATCTTAGGGAATCTATCATAATTATTTTTTAAATAATAATTTTTTTTTAAATATAAAAATGTGGCTGAAATTTTCAGTTATTTTTCTGCATATTTTTTAAATGTATTCGTATCCAGAAATGTTTCTGTGCGGTAAAGTATTCGAAATCTTTTTCGTGAGCGTTTACGGTTTTGGTGAAATATTAGGAAATATTTTTGCATATTTCGAAGATATTTCTGCATATTACGGATTTTTTTAAATGCATTTGGAAACCTTTCATTGTGCCAAATCCTCCAAAAAATGTTTGGAACCATTCCATACATTTTAGAAATATCCTTTCTGAATATATAATATGCATATATTTTTTTAAATTTAAGATAGTACTATGCCTTTTTAAGAATTAATGCTATCCGATTGAATTTTATTTCATAATAACATTAAATATATGAATCCATGAATCATGGATTCATGGATTTATGTTTATATTTGATTTTTTATTTTGATACTATAATTTTCACTAGTTTTAGCAAAATACTGTTTATGATTTTTTTTTTTTTATATATATATATATATATATATATATATATATATAAAATTATGATGAAATTTACAACTTTTGTAATCTTGAAATGCATTGCTTATATGAACAAATAAATTTATGATTTCACAACAAAATGGACTTAATGGAAATTCATAAGTAATACATTTGTTCTGCCAAACAATCGCATATCACTAAATTGTTTTAGCCATCAACTAGCAAATAAACTTCGCACATTACGTTTATAATCATACAAATTTATTTAATGTTAATGTTGTTAATGTTAATTTAACTCTTTACGTTTTACTTGCTTTATTTATTTATTATTTTTTTTCCATTATAATTATATCATAAAACCTAATCCCATTTTATACACGAAGAAGACAATCTCAACAATTGGAAATTTTCCGTGAACCTCGGAAAGTTAAGAGATTACTGTGTATACAATTCATTAAAGTAAAATAAATTACTTATAGATATGAAATATCTTGAAATAGTACACTATACTTATAAGATAAAAAATAAACAAACAAATTTTTAGAAGTAGTAAAAAAAAATCCATCTGTTTATATTGGGAAAATAAATATTTTCAAAATATATCTTATTGAATGTCTCGTTTACATTGGGGAAAAAAAATCTATAAATAAATTTTTTTACAAATGTATGATTTATAAATATTAAGATATCAATTCTAATAACATCGTACCAACGGTGAAAGTGCATAAGTGCAATCATGAAATTCTTTTGTGAATAAACAAAATATTTCATTGTTATAAGAGTTAAAAATCGTATTCCAAACACAAAACGTAAAGGTAATATTCCCGCACTTTGGTATAATACCCTTGGTGATTCAATGGACTCCTCGTAACTGTTTTTGTTTTGTTTTTTACGTTTTCTATTTCTAATCAATTATCTTTTTCATCCTTTAAAAATGGATGCGAGTGCATCGGAAAGCTCTGGAAGCTCTCGGAAAGGCAGGCCTGTCCAACCTTTTACTAAGAGGGGGCGCACCTCAGCTTTTGGTAAGCAATGAAGGGCACAATTAATAACATGGCTCAAAACATGCAAGAAAATCACCTTTTAATATTAGTAGCAATATATATATATATGTATGCAAATGTGACATAATGCCCCTATAGATCTGAAGCTCCAT
Organism: Maratus speculifer; assembly: GCA_964019185.1. Lineage (NCBI taxonomy): Eukaryota > Metazoa > Arthropoda > Arachnida > Araneae > Salticidae > Maratus > Maratus speculifer. The sequence goes on along the minus strand of OZ025296.1, from coordinate 316,942,420 downwards.
GTTAAAGAAAAATAGTAAATACAAAACAGTAAATCGTAATAAATTTCGAATAATACATTTTTCCACGGGGTCTATCTCAAACATTTTTGAATTGGAAGGAGCGAGAATATGAAATATCATCTATTATTAAAATAAAATGGTAATCAGAGATAGTGTTAAATTTTTGGGGGACGCAAATACTTTGCATTTGCAATAACTACAGTTTTTTGGAGGTGTAAATTTGCCGTTATAAAAAGTACAGAAACGAAGTCGTGGATGGTTCCAAACAGAGAACCTGAAAGAGCTTTCATTGATAGAAATCTTTTCGTAAGATTTTATAGATTAAAAAAAAAAACACCTAAAGTTAAGGTCTGGGGGAGAAAAAAAGCCTTTATCCCATATTATGAAACAGCCAAAAGGCCAGTGAAACAACATCAATAACAATAACAAAAATTCTACACTTTCATGCACGAAGGAGAAGAAGAATCGCTTATTTTTGCTACAATTAACTTCTTACAATTTATTTCTTTAATTTATACCATAAAATTTATTGCGCGCATTTATTAATTCCTATCGGCATAATTTCCATAAAAAGATTTATAAGGCATAACTATAAATTAGTAAAGAAATGTAACAGCACATAATTAGTTCCAAAAAACTAATTTTGTGCCATTGCCTTCCTTTTAATGCGTTGCGTAATGTTATAATTGTTGATACGTAAAAATACACTTGTAGAGATTTTTTAAAACATCGGTCCTGAAAATATAAAGGATTTTTTAAAAAATAGGGAATTGTATACTTAAAAAAAAAAAAAAAAAAAAAAAAAAAGATTGCTAACGGGAAACCTTCAAAAGGGCGCCAAGAAAACCTGCAAAGAACACCATAGCGCCCGCAGGCGCCGCGTTGGACAGCCCTGATCTAAGGTATATAATAAATAAATAACATCTATTTTACAACGCCTTTTAAGTATTTATAGGTAGGAAAGAGTGTTGTACCTTGGAACAATTCTCACATTTTAATTTTTTACTTCCATAATTATAATCAGATTTTAAATTTAAAGGCAGCATTTCTATACACCAACATTTCGCTTAATAATATATTTTTTAAAACTCAGGCAGTTTGTAAATAAAGTGTTGCCAATCATTTAAAGTAGTGATGGAAAAGTGTCCCAAGGTACAACACCTTGTTGTACCTTGGGACATACTACAAAATTCAAGCAATATTCATATATATTCAAACTAATTTTCTGTCAACAAACTAGAACTTTATTATTTTATAGAAACACACAAAGAGTAAAATGTTAAAGCTAAAGAATAATTTCTAAATACAATAAAATAGCATAAATTCTGATTATTATATGTTGAAAAGTCAACTTCGAAAATCAGCTGTGTAATTTGTCGTTCAGTCACACCCAGTGGATATTGGATGTGGAAGTTTACACTGAATTTCTGATAAGCAAATATCATAGGAATCATCAGTTCCATGAGCAAGTTTGTTGCTATCTCCTATGCGTTTTAAAAATTTTACCTGAAATTCATCAATCGCAAGGATGTTAACTACTTCGGATACATAGATATTAATAGTTTTTTTTCCGGCTACTTTTGTAAGAAGGTAATCGCCTTTCTTAATCTGCTCTTTTAATACATATGTGGCATGATCATAATCAAAACAGTTATCATATGTAGTGTTTCGTAAAACGAGTTCATCATTATCCGATTCTGAGCTGCTATTTTGTTCCGAATATGATCTTTTATATCCAGCATTTACTGGAGAATCTGTTAAAATGGAAGATAACACACAGATCATAAACACTTTTCAGCTTTGCTGGAAAGAGTTAAAAGGATTTTTGACATGACGGTTAAAACCAGATAAAATCGTCACACTGTCAAAATCTTATTACCCCAGCTTAGAAAGTAATTAAAAATTAATTATTTTTTATCATTAAAAGTACAAATTAATTTAAAAGAAATTACTAATGTAAAAAAATATTTTATTTATTAAACCAAAAAGCAGATATTATATTTTCATAACATCCATCAAGCCAACTGTTGCTAAAATCAGAATATGTAAGTTAACGTACATTCCGAACTTTAGTGATTCAAGGTAGAAATAATTTATTGTTTATGAAAGCTAACTATCATTTAATTTTGGATGCAAATTATAAAATAATACTACGCTGTTTTCTTTAACAATCGATATTTCAGTAAAATAAAATTAATTACTAGAAACATACTGAAATCTTGTGATACATGTCTTTAAAATTGATTCAAAGCAAAGAAAAATACATCAGAGTTTGTGTTCTTTAGTACATTCCATGACATGGAAAGAAAAAGATTTATCAGCTGTTGCTAGATTCACATTTGTAAATTCAATCATTATAAAACATATCCAAAATAAAATTGAGTTATTTTATCTATTGTATTTCTGTATTTTTATTTATCCAAATTATCAAGAAACATGCATATGTTGTAGATTGGGATATGTCCCAAGGTACAATCACCATATGTTTTAATAAAATTAAAAATGTTAGTCAAACAAAACGCACTATCATTATTTTGTCACAACCAAAACATTTAAAAAGCTTCTCTTTTATATAAAAATAAAATGCAGTTGGCTTGTTGTAAAAATACAGAGGTAGAGAAGAAAATTAAAATGAGAAAAATATTTACTTTGAAGTAGCAAAATTTTATTTTTCTCACCAGGTCATTTATTTATTGTTTCTGAAGTTATCTGTTACATTGATGAAACCAGTTGGTTATAGGTCACTATTAAACATAAACAAAAGATCATTGTTGCCAACAGTTTTTTAGAAATTGTCAATGTCCCGAGGTACAAGTGTCCCAAGGTACAACACTCTCCCCTATATTTTAAGATTTACAAACAGCGATATTAAAAACACAAGGTAGAACCCGTCAAATTTTGACGAAAGAAAATGTTTAAGGTTATAGTATAAAATGCATTTGATATTGGTAAGTCTAAATCTTAAACAAACTATATTTATAAAACTCAGTTGTAGAAATTGTTAAAATTTAACTTTAGTCGTACATGTGAACGGTTAAAAATAACAAAGATCTGTTATTATGATAAAGTTATCAATTAAGGTTCTTATGCTAATATTGCAAAATGAAAAAAAAGCAAAATTTATTCAACTTTGACTCAATCACAATTTTTTTTTTTCCCCGTGATATCTAAACCCGGCATCATTTTCACCATAGCAAAATTTACAAATGCACATTTCGTATCTATATTCACCTTTTCAAAGAAAAAAAAAAAAAAAAAAAAAAAAGGCATTTTAATTTGATTATTTTGATTTAAAACTTGAAGTCTCAATGCTATTAGCTGAAAGAGATATTCTATTGTTGATATTCTTCTACGTGTGAATCAAATTTTGTAAATATAAAAGTAAAATTCACCGGGTTTTATAAAAAAAAAAAATATTTAAATTTCTATTTTTTCCCTTTTAATGAAAAAATGGCAACATAAAGTTACAGTAATCAAACTTTTCCCTTTTTTCCTTTGTTTTTAATAGAAATAGAGTACTTCTGTTATCACGATTAGAAAAGCGGCATTAAAAACTACAAAAAAATTAATATTTAAAAAATAAATTAATATACAGCTTTCAAACAAATTTCAATTAAAAGTACATTTTTTTCCCTACACGATGGTGCAAAAATTGAAAATGCGTGATATTCAAAAGCTTAAAAATTTGTAGTAGCAAAATTTGCAATACCGAAATTTCATTTAAAATTTGAAAGTGTTGCCATTCGCAAAATGACGTATGCGTTACGCACAGATAGATACGTTTGGCCTTTATAATATAGATAAATATCGCAACTTGCGGCAATTCTGCATAAATAAAGATTATAAATATGGAAAAAAAAAAGACTAAGATAAGTTTTTTTAGTCAGAACTCTTCCGTAAGAGTAAAAATCGATGTTCTGTAGAAATTCATTCGGGCCGGGTCGGGTTCGAACCGAAATTTTAACTTTTTCCGGGCCGGGCCGCTGATTTTCCCTTTACGAGCCATGCCCGGCTCGGGCCGAAATATTAACTTTTATAACGGCTCGGGTCGGTGCAATATTTTTTTCGTTATTGCCGAGCCGGGTCGAATTTTTTTTCTATGGATCGGACCGGGCTCGGTCCTAGAAATTGCGACCCGTGCAGACCTCTAGATCGTGATGAGTGTAGATCTGCAAAAATGTTTCAAAAAATTCCTACATAGAGGAGAATGTAATAGCCAGTATTTCCTACAAAACCTATTAAAAGGGTATTTCAATATCAAAACATCTTTTAGACAGTTAACTTATTTGCTATGAGAATTACGACGGAAAGCGTAACAATGACGAAAAGCCCGCCACTTCTATAAAGGCAGCCTGAGAAAGTGCTGAGATTCAGCTGCTGATCGCCTATAAAAAAAGGGCTCAGGAATGCACCTTAACAGGTGTATAGAGGACCCTATCCTAACCCACCTGGTACCTGCATTCCAGTACGGCAATAGAGAAGGTGCTCTATCGTCCTACAAGAAAAAAGGCGAATGAAAAAAAAAATCTCATTTTTTTTTGTGTAATGGAATTTCCGGTTTGGTGCGAAAAGAAGTTGATCATAATATAATATAAAAAAAAAATCAAATCGCAAAGGGCAGGGAGGGGTGCATAGTTTCGTCTCCCCCCCCCCCTTTACCGTCCTGAGATTTTCATTCATGAACGTCTCGCAAGCAATACAGGCGCAGACACACTCAATAACTTTTAGCGGTTAGAAGTCGGTGTGTTTTATGTGGCAGGCGGCGGGTTTGATGTATAATGACTTTTTCCATGTCAACTTTAATCCAACTGCAGGACAGAGACCTTTCCCCTTAAGTAAGATTGAGATAGTTATCTCCTGAACCATTGTTATATCCCCCCGTTTTCTATTGTCTATAAATCGCAGAAGAAAGGATTTCCTCGAATTCAGTTGAGCTTGGGTCAAATACAGGGGTGATCGGAGGCTGAGACTTTCATTCATGAATTTTTCTTCGCAAAGCAGATACGTCACGATACTCTACGCGCGTTACTACGACTTTTTACGTGAGAAAGTCACGAAGACAATGACTTGAGAAGGAGAGATAGCGTGACGATAAGATAAGGGTCTCTCCCGCGAAACAATGGTCTGGGGATGTCGTTAAGGACACGAAGATTAGGGACATTTACCGCAAAGTTTTCGTAATAACTGCATCATTCATAATCTAACTATCAGAGAGGACCGACCATTCACCATACAGGCGGAAACTGAACCTCTATGCTGTCATAAATAACTTGAACATTTTCGATGCCTTAAATTTCATATAGTACATGTATATTAATGATTTTCTTAAGGGTGTTTGTAAATCAAAAAGGGCAACTTTGTGACACATGCATTAATTTATTTTTGTTCGGAAATGCATGAAAGTAGCGGATGTTATTATTCAGAAACTGTCTAATGGCACTCATTCTTTTGTTTTTTAAAAAACACAATACATTTCTCATAACAAGCCTTCAAAGTGGACACTTTTGGGCACATTCCCCGACGAAAGCAGAAAAACCGGTCGAAAAGGTGGAGAAAAACGGGTCATTGCGTCATCGAAATAGCTTATAACTCGATAAGAAATTTAATGATCATAAAATGGAAAAATAAGTTCGCTTTCATAGTCAGGTATTAAAATTTTATAACTTTCTGTTAAAAAATGAATTTGTAAATGTGTCAAAACGTTTTTTGCTTGTTGAGCGGATCAGTTGAGAATACCCTTAAGGGTGTATTTCGATTGAAACTGCTTATTTTCCGATTTATTTTTAAACTCATTTTTGCTCTCATATGCATCCAACTGCCAAATTCTCTTATTTAGAAAGTTAACAAGGTGCCGTGATGATCGATTCTTTGATAAATGCAGAAAATATTGGGGAAAAAAAGCAATCAAAAACGGCATTTTGAACAGATTTTCCGAAGCGGGAGATCTGTGAACGAAAAAAAGGATCATACTAAGAAGATATTTGTCTAGAAATAAAATTCTAACGAATAGAGCATAAAATGAAAGTTTCGTGTTTTTGCTATTAAAAATGTGTCTGAAATTGTATCCAAAAATTTCGAGCTGTTGAAGGTGGAAAAGTATTTTTTCGAATACATTCTTAATGTACTTTTGTTCGGAAATCCATGAAACAAGCTGGCGTTGTTATTCAGAAACCATCAAGTCAAACTCATTTAACAGGGTTCCCTCCCCCCCCCCCCCCAAACTCAATAGATGTTTTAGGAAATATTTTAAAAGTGGGCGTTTTGAAGTGAATTTCCCGACGAAAGCTGGAAAACCGTTAACGGAGGGAGAAAAACGGTTGTCACGTGATCAAAACCGCTTCTAACTTCAATAGGTAATGAATGGATTCAAAAATAGAAAACACAGTTCGATTCCAAATCAAGTCTTTCAATTTTATGTCTTTCTGTTAAAAATGAATTTGTAAATGTGTCAAATTTTTTTGCGCTTATTGAGCAGAACAGCTTTAAGACGGAACTGATATAGTTATGATTTGCATTTAAACTTTGCATGTTGTTGTTACTGTTATACAAAATACACTGGTGTCCAAAAGTTAAGCATAATTGGTAATTAAGTAATTATTGTTAAGTAATGAAAGAAATATGAATCGGAATGTGCTGAAACTCCACGTGTGTAAACAAAATAGTACGCGTCACATATTTTCGCGAAGAGTTTTCCCCGAAATCGAACAGGGGACCGTCAACAAATTGAAAAAGAACGAAGATCTTTTGGATAACCCTGTCAAAACTAATGTAGCAAAAGCGTTCAAAGTGCACATTATGATTAATTGGCTTATTGTAATGTACTGTGTTAATTTTTACAAGGATAGCATGTATACTCGTAGAGAAATTAAGGTTTTTATAAAAACAGTCCTAAGTTTTTTGCTTATAATTTGCAGAGTTCTTAATATAAAATAGTGTTCTTTTTTGAAAAAATGACAAACATCATTGTACACAATACCCTGTCATCAGAATTAAAAAATAATAAAAATTTTATGACAAATGAGCAGGTTTACTAAATAATTTTTTACTGCGCATGCGTGAACGCTATTAAAATTTCATTTGCATATTATGTTAGTTAAATGTATAGAGCAACTTTTGTGAAAGTCTCAAAAACATAGCTTAAAAATTCTGAAAATTATCGTTGATAGAATGAGATCAAAATCCTTTAATCCCCAATTGAAGCAAAAAGATGAGGGACTGTATCCATATTCCATTGTTTAGTGCCTACACAATATTGCAGTACAACTATACAGCTCATATTCAAAATATTAGAATAATTACCTTTTTTTTAGAAATTGAAAAAATCTTTTGGTAATTTAATGTCTTTTAATGAAAATATGCAAACGATATTTTTATTAAGAACTTATTGTTGATTAAACTTACTTGTTATCTTAAATTTAATATCATTTTTGAAAAGATTAATTGCAAAAAAAATTTTTTTTGGAAAGTCAAAATATTAGAATATTTATTCAAGTGGTTCAAAATATTAGAATATTTCACATTAATTCTCCTTTAATTATTACCAATTCTTAACTGGTGGCATCATTGATTAAATTCAGACTATTTTATTTAAAATCAGTATTCTTTTTTGCAGTTTGTTTCTTTTTCGTCTTAAAATGGGCCGTGTGAGTGATATTCCTGAATCTACTAAACTTCGTATGGTTGATTTGTATCGGCACGGTAAAAATCAATGTTTTATAGCGAATTATTTACATTGTTCGCAATCGAGCGTTAGTAAAATACTAACACAATATTCAAAAATTGGAAAATTTCAAAATAATCGCCGAAATGGTGGCCGAAAACCAAAAACATCTGCTAGAGATGACAGGAAAATGAAGCGTATAGTTAAGAAAAACCGTTTTAAAAGTGTGCGATTCTTGCTCCGAAAATGGAAAGAAGAAGGAGTTGAAGTTTCTACATCGACAACATTGAGACGTCTCCATAAATTTAAATTTGAATCTCGTGTACCGAAAACAAAACCTCTCATGACTGCAAGACAAAAGCGTATAAGATTGAATTGGTGTAAATCAAGACGTTTATGGAGCAATGAAGATTGGAAAAATATATTATTTAGTGATGAAAGTATGTTTTGTGTTTCATATGGTAATCAAAGTATTAGAGCTTGGAGAATGAAGCAAGAAGCATTTGATAAAGAATGCCTTAAACGTTCCGTAAAATTAGTTGCTAGTGTCATGGTTTGGGGTTGTATGAGTGCAGAAGGACCTGGAAAGTTATGCATCGTCTACGAAAAGGTTAACTCTCTGATATAACAAGAAATTTTAGAATATTACATGATTCCATCATCAGAAGATTTATTTGAAGATGATTTCATCTTTCAACAAGATTTAGCGTCCCCGCATACCTCGGTGTCAACTAAGAATTAGTTCCGCCAACGCAACATTAAGGTACTTCCTGGGTCACCAAATTCACCAGATCTTAATCCAATCGAAAACTTATGGTGTATAATGAAGAAAAAACTTCAAGAAAATCCTCCTTCAAGTAAAACTGAGTTAGTGGCACGTATAAAGTCTATACGTGCTAATATTGATAGAAATGTTTGTAAACACCTTGTATATAGTATGCAAGATCGATTGTACGCTGTTATGAAAGCTAAAGGGGATGCTACAAAATATTAACTACCATTTACTTCATATTCATAAGGTAATATTGTTGCGTAAAATAAAATATTCTAATGTTTTGAACCAATCTAAATTTTATTCTAATATTCTGGTGTGTTTAAGGAAGCTGTATACCTAATTTATTGTGCTGTATTTTATATTTTATAAATGTTAAAATCTTATCTAAACATTCCAGATTTAATTTATAAGAAATTTAATTGCATTTACTTAGTAAAAAAAATAAATAAATGACAAATAATTTTTCTTATTACTTTTTCTCAATTATTCTAATATTTTGAATGAGAGCTGTATTTAGGTAAAATCCTTGATTTTTTTGCTTCCTTTAGGAATAACGGATTTTGAGTTGATTCTATAGGCTCCCATTTTCAAGCTATGTTTTTGAAACTTTTACAGAAGTTACTCTATGCATTTAGCTAACACAATATGCAAATGACATTTTGATATCGTTGACGCATGCGCAATGAAAAATTATTTACTAAACATACTCATTTTTCATACAATTTTTATTATTTTTAAATTCTGATGACAGGGTATTGTGTACAATGCTGTTTGTCATATTTTCAGAAAAGAACATTATTTTATAATAAGAACTCTGCAAATTATAAGCAAAACACTTGGAAAAATTTAGGACTGTTTTTATAAAAACCTTAATTTCTCTACGAGTATACATGCTATCCTTGTAAAAATTAACACAGTACATTACAATAAGCCAATTAATCATAATGTGCAGTTTGAACGCTTTTGCTACATTAGTTTTGACAGAGTTATCCAAAAGATCTTCGTTCTTTTTCAATTTGTTGACGGTCCCCTGTCCGATTTCGGGTAAAACTCTTCGCGAAAATATGTGACGCGTACTATTTTGTTTACACACGTGGAGTTTCAGCACATTCCGATTCATATTTCTTTCATTACTTAACAATAATTACTTAATTACCAATTATGCTTAACTTTTGGACACCAGTGTATTTTGTATAACAGTAACAACAACATGCAAAGTTTAAATGCAAATCATAACTATATCAGTTCCGTCTTAAAGCTGTTCTGCTCAATAAGCGCAAAAAAATTTGACACATTTACAAATTCATTTTTAACAGAAAGACATAAAATTGAAAGACTTGATTTGGAATCGAACTGTGTTTTCTATTTTTGAATCCATTCATTACCTATTGAAGTTAGAAGCGGTTTTGATCACGTGACAACCGTTTTTCTCCCTCCGTTAACGGTTTTCCAGCTTTCGTCGGGAAATTCACTTCAAAACGCCCACTTTTAAAATATTTCCTAAAACATCTATTGAGTTTGGGGGGGGGGGGGGGAGGGAACCCTGTTAAATGAGTTTGACTTGATGGTTTCTGAATAACAACGCCAGCTTGTTTCATGGATTTCCGAACAAAAGTACATTAAGAATGTATTCGAAAAAATACTTTTCCACCTTCAACAGCTCGAAATTTTTGGATACAATTTCAGACACATTTTTAATAGCAAAAACACGAAACTTTCATTTTATGCTCTATTCGTTAGAATTTTATTTCTAGACAAATATCTTCTTAGTATGATCCTTTTTTTCGTTCACAGATCTCCCGCGTACTATTTTGTTTACACACCTGGAGTTTCAGCACATTCCGATTCATATTTCTTTCATTACTTAAAAATAATTACTTAATTACCAATTATGCTTAAATTTTGGACACCAGTGCATATTAAAACAGGGGCAGGACTGGTGGAGCTTATCGGACAACCTTGACCAAACGCCTTAGGCAGTACCTAATACTTTATGATATTTAAAAATGAAAATTTTCTAAAAAAAAAATATGCATCTGAAAGAGTGATTTGTTTAGTATTGCGAGATTTTTACACGAAAATCTGGATTGGAACAAAAAAAAAAAAAAAAAAAAAAAAAAAATCAAAGAAGAGGAATCTATGAAAAACATTAACACATACATTAAGAGGGTACTTCAGTCAAGCGATAAGACCATACGTGAATGTTAATCTTATGGAAGAAATTTATAAAGATGCCTCGATTACATTTCAATATTTTTAAGTTTTTTTTTTTTTTTCATTACATAGTTGAGATTGATTTGTACAAAGGCTATTTTTTATTTTTTCGATTTTGTTTACGGATATTTTTCACTTTTAGAACCGGTTTCGAAAGTGAAAAAAAAAAAAAAAAAATCTCCAATGAAATTCGTTAAGTAAAAAACTGTCTGCATACAGATCGATCTCAGCTATCCAACGAGCAAAAATCATTTAAAAACATTAAAGTGCAACCGAGAGATTTTTGTAAATTTATTCCATTGGATTAACATTAGAGAATTAGTCTTTTTTTTCAGAGTATAGTAGCCTCTTAAGGGTGTATTCGAAAAAACACTTTTCCACCTTCAACAACTCGAAATTTTTCGATACAATTTCAGACACATTTTTAGAAGTAGAAACATGAAACTTGCTGAGGGGATTCTTGAAGGGACGAATGAGGTGCCGTGAGATGTCTTTTTACGCTCAGTTCAATATAATTTGAGTTATAAACAATTACCTTATCAGAAGGATCCTTATTTTCGTTCCCAGATCTCCCGCTTAGAAAAAATCGGTTCGAAATGCCGTTTTTGCTTGCTTTTTTTTTTTTTTTTTTTTTTTTTTTTTTTTTTGCAATATTTTCTGCATTTATCAAAGAATCGACCCTCACGGCACCTTGTGTATTTTCCAAATAAGAGATTTTGAAAGTTTGGTGTATTTGAGAGCAAAAATGAATTCAAAAATAAATCGGAAAATAAGCAGTTTGAATCGAAATACACCCTTAAGCGTGTATTTCGATCCAAAGTAAATTTTTTCCGATTTATGTTTAGATTCATTTTTTCTCTCAAACGCACCAAACTTTCAAATTCTCTTATTTAGAAACTACACAAGGTGCCGTAATTGTCCATTTTTTGATAAATGTAGAAAATGTTGCAAAAAAATGCTGTCAAAAACGGCGTTTTGGACAAAATTTTCCGAAGCGGGAGGTCTGCGAACGAAAAAAAGGGCATCCTCAGAAAATAATTGCTTATAAATCAAATTCTAATTAATTCAGCGAAAAATTACTTCACACGGCATCTTCTACATCACTTCAAAAACCACCCCAGCAAGTTTCATGTTTCTACTTTTAAAAATGAGTCTGAAAATGTATCGGAAAATTTCGAGCTGTTGAAGGTAAAAAATCCTTTTTTCGAATACACCCTTAACTGAAAGATTTACTCTATAGAAAAAGCTGAACAGAGATGCAAAAACTCGTGTAACCGAGGAAGGTTACGTGAGTTTTTGGTGTTACCGTTACATGAAAAGTTCTGGGAATACAAGTCTACTAGAAAATATTAGAAGCTATACAGATATATATATATATATATATATATATATTATAGTCTATGTCCGTATTTGCTTAATTTCTCTACGTCTGTAAGAGTTAATTATGGTATTTTTTAATGTGTATTTCTATGCAACCCATCTCACGAATAGCATCGCCAGGTGTTCCTCTTTATGTGGGATGTATCGATTTCAAAGCGCTCCCAAAACTGTCCCTCAAAACATACTTATATATATATATATATATATATATATATATAATCATTAATTGTATTACAGTGTATGAACCATTGAATTTTATAACTTATAGAACATTGAACATGGAAGGAAAAATAAATAATTAAAATGAATACAAATAGAATTTGTAGAACCAAAGCAGAATAATCGGGCTCCAAATACTTTGGAACTACAAATGGAGTGTGTGGTTTCATCTTCGTATTTGCCATGAAAAGCAAAACAATACGAATTTGGGACTACCAACACACACAAAACCAAAAGAAGAAAAAACATCATAAACAAGTGTGATGTGTGTGTGTGTGTGATGTCAGTGGCGTAGAGAGCGGGGGGCGGAGAGGGCGGTCCGCCCCGAGTGTCACTCTCTAAGAGGTGACACCCAATCTCATTTTGCAAATCTATATATATAATCTTAAAAGGTTTTGGAAAATAATTCTGAAATAAAATAAAAATTCTGGCGCACGACGCAACACAGTTAATTTTCTTTTCTTTGGGAATGAGAATAAGAATTTTTTAAAAATAAGATATGCATCAGAGAACAAAAATCAAGCCTACCCAACGAATCGGTAGCAAAGAACTTTAAAAGAAAGACTTATCTTTTACATATAGATACCGCATTCACTTACGTGGATTATGGATTGAGTTGTAAGTCACTCCTATGTTTTTTTTTTTTTTCTTTTTGTGTAGAAGGGCAAAATGTAAATAAGGAATGGTGTGGTCATTTGTTGTAATAATGGAGAATCGGGATTGAAAAAATATGACGAATAGGGCGGAGGGGGTGACACCGTTTATATCCGCCGCGGGTGTCACCCATTCTAGCTACACCACTGTGTGATGCGTAAATTCTTTTAAATTTCTATCAATATGTTGTTTAACATGCTCGACAAAATGCCTCAAATTGAAAATGTCCAATGATTAAGGCTCCGCTGCAGTGAAACAAATCGATCGCGAACTATCATGTTAAGTGTGTTCTCAACTGATCCGCTCAACAAGCGAAAAACGTTTTGACACATTTACAAATTCATTTTTTTAACAGAAAGACATAAAATTTTAATGCCTGACTATATGAAAGAGATTTCGAATTGAACTTATTTTTCCATTTTAGGATCATTCAATTACCTATCCAGTTATAAGCTATTTCGATGACGCAATCACCCGTTTTTCTCCTCCTTTTCGACCGGTTTTTCTGCTTTCGTCGGGAAATAGGCTCAAAAGTGTCCACTTTGAAGGCTTGCCATGAAAAATCTATTGTGTTTTTTAAAAAACAAAAGAATGAGTGCCATTAGACAGTTTCTGAATAATAACATCCGCTACTTTCATGCATTTCCGAAGAAAAATAAATGAATGCATGTGTCACAAAGTTGCCCTTTTTGATTTAAGAACACCCTAAAGATGATGATAAAATTGAATCAAATGGGAATTCAAAAGTTTATAGATTTTTTAAAAGTACTTAAAATTAATATTGACAATTTTTTAAAACGTATATCATCGGTATCTGACATTTAGTTCCTGCTGATGCAAACGGTATTGTATTATTTTAGGTATTGAGTTTTCCCATAGCCTAACACGCAATTTTGCGATCGGGGAATTTCACGGCAGCGGACCGTACAGTGAATAAATCACTCATAACATTATTTGTAGATCTAATACAAAAATTCGATATCTATCAGATAACGTGCGCTAAAAACGAACACGGCATTATGGGAAATGTCAAGGGCCCCTGCCTCTAATAACTTTTGACGTCACTTTCTTCGTTTAATTTTTTTTTTCGCATCTTTGTATCTTTTTTTGTTTCGGTCCACGTTGTTGTAATGAACTTTGTGCGGTTCTCACATATCCGGTCTGTCTTATATTTAGGAGATTTCTTCTAATTGCAGTTCCACTCCTCCTTAAACCGGAAGTGCTACTAAAATTGACGTACAAATGTGTCTCACGCAGTGCGTCCCACCGACTTCGTGTCGCTTCCGCAGGTCCCGGGGCGCAGTCGTTTTTGCGGGGCAATGCGGTTCATGCAGACCGCTAGGGTCGTTTTTTTTTTTTTCCGATAGTCGAAAGAGTGTCGGCCCGTTTCCTGTGATGCAATGGTGACAGATTAGGTTGAGAAAGGCGAGAGAATTCGAAACGCTTCTGATAGATTACTCTGTGCACGTTTTTTGGTAATGATTGGGTCGATTCCGGTCACGTTTTGTTAAAGACTTTTTTTTTTTTTTTTTTTTTTTTCTTGTAAAAAAAAGTGCTCTATTTATTTGAAAATTTAAGGGGTCTGGGCTGTACTTTGTAACAAAAAAGGATTTTCTTAAAAGAATTTTTATCTATATATATAACCATATTATACAATTCTACAATGAATATAGAATAACCCATAAAATAACAAACTAAAACAAGACAAGAGGAGTTGGCAATATTGGAACAATAACGAAGTATTGGAAATGTGGTATTTGGCTCGTTGTCAAGGTTTTTTTTTTTTTTTTTTGTAAAAATAGAAGAAATAAAAATTGAAATAATACTTATATATTATTTTAATTAGAAAAGAAAATAAAGAGATAGAAAGAAGATTGCAGATTTTTTGGCATTTGAAATTCTCGATCTTCTATAAATTGTCTTTATATAGATTAACTTGAATCTAACTTTTAGCAATTCTGACAATACCTAAAATATTATTTCTAAATGTGTCAGGTTCTGAGACCACCTCTGCGGAAGATTGGAATTTCCGTTATTTCTCTATCTTAATATTTTGTGTATTGTACTGGCTGTGTACTAGAAATTTCAAGGTGACGTTCTTTCTTTGTTGAAGGGAAAATTGACAGGTAATCCTGTACAGGTGGTGAGTGAGAAAGAGGAGATTGCTGAGAGGCGTGTTCATCCGTCAGGGATGTAGGTGGATGATGAGCAAACAAGCAACATGTCACTAATCAAGAAAGGAATGTGGAATGTGTTCAATGAATAAGCTCCAAAGGGGGTTGACATTGGGGAAACACAGTGACTTGAGATGAGCAAGTCTTTTCTCAGTTTTGTTCAGTTCGTATCTGGGGTTCGTACCTGGAGAGTGTGTAGGACAGAGGTCCTGGTAGAGAGTGCTCTGTGTTGTAGAGCGTGAGCAGTTCATATCTGGAGAGCAAGGAACACAGACGTCCTGGGGTTTTGTGCTCTGGGCCGGATAGCGAAGGCCGAGTATCCATATGTTGGGAGATCCGAAATTGATCTACAGTAAAGTGAATCTAACCTGCATTGAATGTGAGGGAGAAAGTGTAATCTGAACAGTACACAGCCAACTTTTTACGGTATTTAATTTAATGTTGAACCGGATCATCTATATCCGAGTTGTAATTGTACATAATTGTAAATAGCGTATTTAGTGTGTACATATATTCTAAATAAACTGTTAGTTCAGTTAATTGACAGCGTCTGTGTTCATGTACACAATCCTCACAGTGGGTGACCGATATCACCTAATAATATCGGTGGTGGCAGCTATAACTACCCCGGACTTTCTTCAAAGTTGTGCGGGCTGAGAGGAACGTCCGACAAAGTGTATAAAAAATTAATTCCTTATTATGATTTATTTGTAATGCTTTTCTCCACTTTATTTTGGTTTTATGTGTATTGGTAGCCCTAAATTCGTATTATTTTGCTTTTCCAGGGCTAATACGAAGATCAACCCACACACTTTATTTGTAGTTCCAAAGTATCTGTGGGCCTGAGGATTCTGCTTTGGTTAAGCAAATTTCGATTGTGTTCATTTTGATTTATTTTTTCCATTTTTCAATGTGGTAATTTTGTATTAAATACAATGGTTTATATATATATATTATGGTTTATATATATATATATATATATATATATATAATCATTAAATTTAATATAAAATTACCACATTGAAACATGGAAAAAATAAATTAAATTGAATATAATCCAATGATATATAAACTGATTTTGAACAGAAAAAAAAATAAGAAAAAACCTGAAAGATTGTTGTACGAATTCCGAACAATCTTTTTGCAAAAGAGAAAAAAAATTACTAAATTGGAGTACAATATTGATTTTGGATTGCTTTTATGGCTGGCTCACTATCGCCAGTGAATTTCGAAAATAAAATAATAATAGCTTTGAATAATAGTAATAATAATAACATCAATAACTGAAATCGTGAATTCTCGATTCTAGAAAAATTGTCCAAATGAGAGAAAGAGTTAATTTTGCCAATAAAATAATTTTTTTAAACTTATTTTATAATTAATAAATAACATAATATAACAAATGAAATAATAATGGCCTTGAATAATAGTAATAATAATAATAACAATCATTCAAGTAGTAAATTCTCGATTCTAGAAAAATTGTCCAAATGAGAAAAACAGTTAATTTTGCCAATAAAATATTTTTCTTTAATTTAATTTTATAATTAATAAATAAAATAACATAACAAATAAAATAATAACAGCCTTGAATACTAGTAATAATAACAATAATTAAAGTAGTAAATTTTCGATCCTGAGGAATTTGTCCGAATGAGAAAAAGATTTTATTTTGTCAATATAATAAATAAATATTTTTTTTTTTAACATGTTTATGAAAAAGCGGGTTTTTTAAAAATAAATAAAAATAATACTGCCCATTTAAACTGATGGCATTGAGCTCACAGACTATGCATACTAATTGTATATTACAGCCTTATATTTTCAAGGGTTAATTTCGTTCGAAAAAAATTAAAGGAAGGGAAACAGCTCCCCTCTCCCCTTTTATACTTATTGAACCCCCTAAACTAATCAGGGACATACTTTATCATATAAAAAATCTATATCCAAAACTCAGAGCAAATTGGAAAATTCTTAATAAAAACCCATTTATATAATTTAAGAGGAGTTATCCCCCTCTTTTATACTTAACCATTAAACTTCCAAAACTATTCAGAGATTTGAACGAAATATGATAATTCTGCATGGAAAATCCATTTATATAAATTAAGGGGAGGGGCATTAGAACCCCCGTTCCCCCTGAATGTACTTATCCAATAAACACCTAATATCAATCACGGAGGCGCCCAATCAGAATGATCCTATATCTAAAACTGTCAATTCTGCATGAAAACTGGTAATTCTGCATGAAAAACCCATTTATATCAATTAAAGGGAGGGGCATGAGCCCCCCGTTCCCCCTCTTATACATATCGAATGAACTCCAAAAACTAATCAGGAAAGCGCCTTATCAGGATATACCTATATACAAAATTTCATGTGGATCGGATATTTTTATCATGAGTTATTGCGTTACGCACGTACATACATAGAGAACGGGCGGGCACATAAGCTCTCAGGCTATGATAGCCTGTGAGCTAAAAACTATTTTTTATTTTCTACTTACTAATATAAAATTGACGCAGCTGGAAAATAGCAACATGCATTAGTCTACCCGAAATTTCGTCATTTCACGTACAATAACCATTCATAACTTTTGAATATAATCTGAATATTTCATTCAATATAACAAACTCGTAAATAAAAAGAAGTATTAAAAATGGCATCCACATTCACTGAAATCTATCTACGGTAATAATCATTCAGCAGAAATCTATTGATGCTGTATAAATAAACACAAAATAACCGTAACATACAATAAATAACTGTCAATACGGAATACCTCCCCTATACACTTATATATTGGGGGTCATAAAACTGCTTTGTCTAAATCATGTAACGAAAATGAACGAAAAATGTTAATTTAAAAGTGAAGATTTATGAAGGTTTTTTTTTTTATTTTCTTGTTAGTTATCACAAAATATGAATGATCGTCTCAATGACTTCCTATTTCGTTCCATGCGAGTATATTACGCGTCAACTAGACGTTATGCCAGACAAATGCACTCTGTTACCCTTCAACGCCTCGCCCTTTTTGTTTTTTTTTTAAGCTTTCTCTTGGGACATTTCATTCAGTGAGGATTGAGTAATGTTTTATTTTTTATTATTAATATTGCTAGATTTTCATTTTTCCAAATAAGACATTTTTGCATGATAAATAATCTATATTATAAAGGCCAAACGTATATGTGCGTAACGCATACGTCATTTTGTGAATGGCAACACTTTGAAATTTCGGTTTTGCAAATTTTGCTACTTAAAAATTTTTAAACTTCTAAACATCCCAAATTTTCAATTTTTACACCGTCGTATAGGAAATTTTAAAAAATGGCATCTAATATAAGACTTACATTTTAAAAATGAACATCTGTGCGGAAATTTTTTACCAAAATGTATTAACCTATGGACAACCACCCATTTATTTATTTATTTTTTTTTTTTTTTTTTTAAGGTTTCTCTTGGGAATTCATTCAGAGAGGAATGGTATTTTTTTTTAATATTGCTAGATTTTCATTTTGTTAAATAAGACACTTTCTCGTGATAAATAATAATAATATAATATTAATAAATCGAGATTTTGGCAGAAAAATGGCGGGTCAAATTAAAAGGAACATTCAAGGCAGTTCTCAAATGCATTGATCAAGAACACGACACTTTTTCCGATTCATTTTTAAAAGTAAACACATAACATAAATAGTTCTGACTGCGGAAGCTGTTTCGGATCGAACAGTGTTTTCCTTATTTTGATAAATAAATAAACATGAAATGAGCGTAACATAAAATAAATAACTGCCAATACGGAATTCCATTGAATACTTACTTCCCCTATACACTTATTTATTGGGGTCATAAAATAGAGTTTGTGTTCATTTGAAAGTGAAGATTTATGAAGTTTTTTTTTTTTTCTTTTCTTGTTAGTTATCACAAAGTATGAATGATCGTATGAATGATCTCAATGACTTCCTATTTTGTCCCATGTGAGTATATTACACATTAACTAGACGCTCTGCCAGGCAAATGAACTTCCTTGAACGCTCGCCAGTAGTAGATAAAGGAGAGTTCTGCGGCCACAGGCGTGATGCGTGATGAGCAATGAGCAATTGAGAGCAATGCTTAATTGATCAGACTCATCTTCCTTCTTATCGCAGAACTCAATTATCTGACACTGCTGTTATCAATTTACTAAAAGACACATTATCTAGAATAATAGTATCAAAACAGTTTAATATCTAACAACTTGTTTACTCTAGGTCATTTTTGTTTTCTGTGATATTTTTTAGAAAGATGTGAATACAAGTAAGTTTTTAAAAAGTAT
>OZ025296.1:316819929-316922929 GCA_964019185.1 Maratus speculifer | reverse complement strand
CAACATTATCGAATAAAAAATAAAAAACATTAGCTAAATGAAAAGAAAAGTTAGAAAATAGATGTAGCGTGAAACATTGAAAAATTTATCTTTAAACCCCTATTGTATCCCCTGTTTTTCAATATGTCATTAAATAACCTAATTTTGTTTAACTGCTTGTAAAATAAAAAATCAATAATCTGCTACAGATACCATTAAAAATAATTATAATCTGAAATAGTCCTAAATATGTAAATATTTCAGACATTCTTTTCAGCCTAAATAAAACTTCGAAACAGCGATCTTTCATTTACCATTGTCAAAATATTTACCAAAAATAGACAGAGCATCTGACAGCTCCGCAGCCAGATGCTCTGACCATTACGCCATTGGCTTTTTTTTCACTTATCACATATAATAGTAAAAAAAAACTTATGATCAAAATAATGTTATGTCACCTTATGTCGCAACACGTCAGATAAACTCAGAATGCTCTAATTTCGCACGAAACATCTGAATGAATTTGAAAAATGACGTACGACTAGTGTTGCCAGAAAAAATATGAGAGTCTGACTAATTGCCTTTGCTAAAATAGTGGTAGAATATAAAAATAAAATATCCGTGCTGTAGAAAAATAGTAAACTACTGTCACCTACACGTGATATTGGGAATTGATGGGTTAAGGATTTAAAAAAAAAGGACTTCGAAAATCTGCGAACCTAATGTATTAAAATTAATTTGACCTAATGAATTATCTCTCTATCATTGGATTCGCATGTTTCAAGAACTTTCAAGCACTTTTTACCAGAATTTTTGAGGTGTAATATTTGCTCGTTTAATCAAAATTAAAAAAAAATAAAAAATAAAAAACTTTCTTTAGATACAGCGATTTTTATGAAATATCTGGTATTAAAACCCTTAAAATTCGATGAATCACTTGATCCATATAAGAATGGATCTAAAAATAAATAAAAAAAAAAAAAAAAAAAAAAAAAATACAGAAATTGCAGTTAACACATTAAAATTCCTATTAAATGTTATTTAATGCAATTTTTTATACTTTCTAATAAAAAATATTCTTAAAGGTATTTTCAAGGGACATTACATTCTTAATAACATAAATAAAGGAATTAAAAGACTTAGCATTTCAGACACGGTGATGTGTGCATAGTAAAGGACTTTCTGCTATACTGTATAAAAATCTTTTTCTAGTTTTTTTTTTTTTTTTTTTTTTTTTTTTTTTTTTTTTTTCCAACTAATATTCATACTTTATAAAACAAATAAATATAAGAGGAAGATAATAAATTCTGAATTTTACAAACGTTTTCATAATTAAAATAAGATTAAATAAAAAGAAATTTTCATAATAATAATAATAATACGTAATAATAATAATTTTTCATCTCTAACACTACTAATGCAATCTTCAAGCCATGCAATTAAAAATGAAAAGTGACGAATGAACACAAAATGGAATAAATGGAATAATATAAATGGAGTGATATATGTAGAATATATGGATATATGGAACGATACATATCTTCTCTTATTGAGTTTAATCCAAAACTACTTATATTTTCAATTATAATAATTATTGGCTCATTTATTTTCAAAACGAAATCATGTATTTGTATAAATAAACAAAAATATTCTCTGAGGAAGAGTCTGATTAAGATTTGAAAGTACTAAGCTGTTTCAGATAAAATTAGTTATTAACATCTCTATTTGATTATTTTAATCGCCTTTTAAGCAAACCTGAATATTTTAAAATTCATATTATATACACTATATTGCCATTGATTATGGGACACTTGCGATTTTAGACATTTTACTAAATATCTAGAAAAATACATGAGGAATCATCTCGAAACTCTTAGTGTATAAATATAATAGTATAAGTCATACATCTCCGTGAAGATTTTTTCCCGAAACTCCAAAGGGGACCGTCAACAAATTAAAAAAGAATGAATATCTTTTGAATAACTCTGTCAAAACTAATGTAGTAAAAGCGCTCAAACTCTAGATTGTGATTGAATGCCTTATTGTAATAAGCCTTGTTCATTTTTATGCAAATAGCATGCATACTCGCAGAGTAATTAAGGTTTTTATAAAAATGATCCCAAATTTTTCCAAGTTTTTTCCTTATAATTTTCAGAGTTCTTAATATAAAATATTATTTTTTTCAGAAAATATGACAAACAACATTGCACACAGTACCCTGTAATCAGAATTAAAAAATAATGAAAATTGTATAAAAAATGAGTTGGTTTACTAAATAATTTTTTACTGCGCATGCGTCAACGATATCAAAATTTCATTTGCATATTATGTTAGCTAAATGTATAGAGCAACTTTTGTGAAAGTCACAAAATCATAACTTGAAAATTCTGACAATAATCGTCAATTGAATAAGTCGAAAATCCGTTATTCTCAAAATGAAGCAAAAGCAAGAGGGGTTGTATCCATATATTCATTGATTAGTGTAAATATAGAATATACAATATGGGATGTACTACTGCATTTGGATAAAATCCCTCATTTTTTTGCTTCATTTTGGAAACAACGGATTTTGTCCTTTTTCTATAGACGATTACTTTCAGAATTTTCAAGCTATGATTTTGAGACTTTTACAAAAGTTGCTCTATACATTTAGCTAACATAATATGCAAATGAAATTTTGATATCTTTGACGCATGCGCAGTAAAAAATTATATAGTAAACCTACTCATTTTTCATACAATTTTTATTATTTTTTAGTTCTGATTACAGGGTACTGTGTGCAATGTTGTTTGTCATATTTTCTGAAAAAAATATTATTTTATATTAAGAACTCTGAAAATTATAATGAAAAAACTTGGAAAAATTTGGGACCATTTTTATAAAAACCTTAATTACTCTGCGAGTATGCATGCTATTTGCATAAAAATGAACACAGTGTATTACAATAAGGCATTCAATCATAATCTAGAGTTTGAGCGCTTTTGCTACATTAGTTTTGACAGGGTTATTCAAAAGATATTCATTCTTTTTTAATTTGTTGACGGTCCCCTATGGCGTTTCGGTAAAAAATCTTCACGGAGATGTATGACGTATACTATTATATTTATACACTAAGAGTTTCGAGATGATTCCTCATGTATTTTTCTAGATATTTGGTAAAATGTCTAAAATCGCAAGTGTCCCATAATCAATGGCAATATAGTGTATTGTGTTAAAATAGGATTGTTACTTAAAATAAATCTCATTTTTTCTGGCCTGCATTTTAGTTCTTTATCGTGTATAAATAGGGCGCTGCAAAATAATTCTTCTTATTTTTGTTTAAGTCAAGTAAAAAGTATTAAATTCATAGCTACCAGCAAGATCTTTTAGATATTTCTTTGAAAAAAAAAAAAAAATGTGATTTAAAATATCTATAAAAATGGAGTAAGCTTTTATTATGTCATATTCATGATATCCATAAATGAGCAAATAAAACTGAACATTAGATGGAATTTGAGCTATTATGTTGAAAAAATGTCCTTTAAACAAAATTAAAATGTTAGATATAAAATGAAAAAGAAATCATGAATGTAAAAAATGTTTTAGAATGAAATTATCATTATCCTGGCATAACATAAACCAAAAAAAAAAAAATGACATATAATTACATAAAAATTAATTTGTTACTTAAGTTCTTCAAAATTTAGCAATTTTACATGGAAAATTCTTTATTCTTTAATAGAAAATAATTTTTTCTCATGAAGTTTTAACTTTTTTTTCAATGGATACTTTCAATGTCTGAGATGACCCAAATCTGACATTTTGTGATATTCACCCATGAATTTTGTATTAAAATTGATCGAGAAGTCGTGGATCAAAAGTTTTTCTGACATTTGTAAAACTTAAAGACTCACCACATTTGAAAACCTTGAGGTAAATATTAAAGCACAAAAAATAAATTTTCAAGCGTGTGTGCTCTATAGTAAAATCTGCTGAAATGGAATAACGAGAAAAATCCCTACAGACATTTTCTGTCTTGGTAGAGGTACTTTTTTACTTCTTTCTATTTTTACAAAGACAAAATATTGGGTTCGTGGAAATTTTTAAACTCCGGTTTTTGACAGATTTACACGTTTTAGGAGTCAAAGAACTCCAACAAACATAATTTTACAAAATATTTGCCTGTCACTCTGTATGTGACGAAAATTTTTGGGTGCTCAATCTCAGAAACGAATGCACGGAATTTTACACAACTGTAGATTCAGTTAGACCCAGTGTTCTCGCTGTCGCTCGCCAATGCGCCAAATTGCGACTCAATTCTTCATTTGGCGAGTAAACAAGCTATTAGATTCGCCAAATTGCTAGTGCTCAATTTTTGCTTTTTCTTTTTTGTTTTTCATACATATGCATATATATTTAATATATACATATTTTTTATATTTGTAGCGTATAGTTGAAATTAGATTAATAACAATCGCTGTCACAGTTATGAAAACTTGGGTTATTTTAGAAAATATTGAAAAAAATACATTAAAGGATTAAAGTTTTTTTTGGCTACACGGCGAATATATTTTGCTAATACTTTTCTCTTTTGGCGAATGTTTTTTTATTTTTAATTAGTCAAATTACTAACGTTGGTCAAATGTCAGCGAGAACACTGGTTAGACCTTAATATAAATTGGGGCTGATTAGTTTTTTATGTGCATCGCCCAAAAGATGGCGCTGCTATTGCTGCCTTTTCCCTATTTCTGCAAAATCTATATCTCAAGAAGTAATGGAGCGGAAATTCATAAAGCTTCAGATTTCTTTAGTCCCTTGTATAATACGATGTTGATTACCTTTTGGTGTAAATCTCCGAAGAGGTAGTGCTGCTATACAGCATTATTTATGATTCTCGCTAAAGCTGTATCTCAGAAACTAATGCACGAATTTTCATCAAACTTCAGATTTAGTTAGTCACTGATACAAATTAGTATTCGTTAGTTTTTGGAATAAATTGCTCAACAGGTGGCCTTTCTATCCAGATTTATTTACGATTTCTAGAATGATTCTATCTCAAAACTAACGCAGGGATTTTCCTTAAACTTCAGATTCAGTTAGAACTCTACGTAAATTTTGCTGATTAAATTGTATTGTAGATCACCTAACCGGTGCTGCTGCTATGCTTCATTTTTATGAAAGTATTAACATGTATGAGATAGAAAAATGTTTTAGGATTTCCCTTCAACTAGTTTTATAATTGTATCGTATTATTTTTTCTGAGATTATTAAAACTTTCCATACAAGATGATAGGATTCTAATAGATGCATATTCCGTTTTGACTTGTTTTATTGTATTTATAAAATATTTGTAAAACTAATCATTCTTGCATGTAAACTGTACGTGAACTTGAACAACAAATGACATCTGATAAAATCAATGTTTGATATTTTAATTTTCTATCAGGTATTGTTTTATTAGACATCATAAATATATATATATATATATATATATATATATAAAGTTCTTCAAAATACATTTGTTACTTTTAAATTTTTCAAAAACCATGTTGGATGCCTAGAAACACTATTCTAATTATTTGAATCATGGCCGATTACATGATCGGTAAAAGTGAAATATTGCATTTTGACATAATACTGTTACTTAATTATTATACAAGGTGTCCACTCTCAATGGAGTCCCATGGCTAATTCCTAATCAGCTAATCATATACATAATAGTTCCAATTACAAAAATATTTTGAATGAGGCAATAAAGCTATTCGGGTCGGTTCCCTGGTCCAATAAGCTATATTTAATAAAATTTTAATATTCTACTGACATCTAAAAAATACATCAAAATACATGACTTACATCATTTTTCTACATCTGAACACAAATGAGTTTGGCCATGCTTTCAGGTGTCGTATATCAAATGCTTAAAGTAACTCGAAGAGCTTATTTTATATCTTACTGCGCAAAAATCGTATGTTACTTAAAAAATCGTGCAATGCGATTGAGTTATTATTTTTTTTTTTAAGTTTCAGATTGGTTAAAGCAATTACATTTCAACGTGCTTGATTTTGTAAGGTTTTGAGACTGTTTACATGATTTCTTTTAACAAAAATTGTGTTATTTTTATAAAATTTTATTTAACTTCATTTTACACTTTATTTAACTTTTTATTTATAAAACATACAATTGTATGTATGTTTTTCTAGCTCAAAATTTGTACTCAAACTCTTACATCCAAACATCCGACTGACATTAAAGTTTACGTACTGAAGCAAATCAGATAACAATCTGATTTTATTATGATTTTCGCTGATTACATTTTTATAATTATTTTACAGCATAACTCAAAAAAATTTCGGATAGATTACCGCAAAGAAATTTAATAATAAGTTTTGAATTAGAAGCACACTACTGCGATGATTGTGTTTTTAAACTTTTGAGTAATTTTTTAGGTACTACTCTGTTATCCCGTCGACGAATTCTGCCAAATTATACCAATCGCCAAACTAATAGCCAAATTATACATATTGACATAATTTTTATTTTAAATAACGAAAAAACAAATAATTAGTAGGATATTAATAAAAATTCAAATAAAAAGTCGAAATAAAAAGCACTTAATGACATTTTAAACACGTGAATCGTATTTAATGTCATTGAATGTGACATTCACGATCATCCGTTATTGACATTTAATCTTATAGTTTGGCAATAATTTTTTGGTAGACGGGATAACCTAGTAGTACCATTTTTTAGCACTGAATCTGAAAATTATCTTAATTTTTTATAATTATGTCGGGATTTTTTCGCAAATCATAAATTGTCAAAATTTTTAAAAATAGCAAACATTCGATATTTTAAAATAGAGATGGTTTAATCGAATAGTTAATAATCGAACTTAATTGAAAGTTTAATCGAAAGTTTAAAATAATCGAAAGTTTATTAACTTTCGATAGTTATTTTTATGTACGTTTTTAGCACTAAATCTGAAAATGACCTTCATTTTTAATTATTACGTTAAAATATTTTTGCAAATCGTAATTGTCAAAGTTAAAATGTAGCGTAAATTTTAAATTATAAAACAGATGTAAATCTTTTTTTTAATTAAATACTATTCAATTCAATAATTTATTCATTTTTAGGTGCGTTCGTAATTATGCAAATACGTAGCATCTATAGTTGTCGTTCAGTCCGTCCGTCTGTCCGTCTGTCTGTCTGTCCGCACATAACAATGCAAAAACTACCCAACCGAATCTTTTGAAATTTAAAATATATAACTATTACATAATTTTGTCGAATCTTTTCAAATTTTATGAGAATCGGATGGATAGATCAATTACAGGGACGATCAAAAGTATTCCGTTACATTACGGTCAATGGGGGAAAATGTTTCAAATGCATTTTAATCGCTTGAAATTTAAAATACATACTTATTACATAATTTTGTCAATTCATTTCAAATTTTTTGGAAATAGGATGCATAGATCAAATACAGGGACAATCAAAAGTACTCCGTTACATTACAGTGAATGGAAAAAAAGTTTTAAATGCATTTTAGGTGTATTACACTCATTCGAACATAATAATATTGATATGCATCATAAAGTACATATTATAATATATAATTTGCATAATCTGTGGTGCAAGGACATTTGTTATTGATTTACAAGGCCACATAAAAGTATTCCATTACATAATGATTATAGGGAGAACATTGTTTGGTGCGCATTTTTATTGTAATTAACTATTTACAATTTTATGAGATTGATATATGAGAGTGATATTTTAAAAACTACATTATCGTACGAACGCACCTAATTTGCTACGCTTCACGTGCAATTTCCAACTTGTTTTTATATATATGGGATTCTTACAACTAAACAGCTGAGGAGTCCAATCAGGTGTGAGAGAAGGTTCAATTTCACATTTGAACTTTTTAATTTTGAAATTTACAATTTTCGAAAAATCTTGACGTGATGGTTAAGAATGAAGATCATTTTGGATTCACCGGTAAAAAACACATAAAAACAATTATCAATAGTTAAAAACACAACAATCACATGTATTTTATAGTATCGAATTTGCGTTACTTTTTTCTTTTTTAATTTTAAAATTTGCGATTGACAAAAAGTGTTAGCGTGATATAAAAATAATCATAATAAAGCGGAACAGAATACATAAAAATCAACTATCAAAAGTGAAAAACATGGCCTAAAACAACTTTTACAGGTTGGTGAATCTAATAACGTTTTAAAACATGTATCATTTTGTAAAGAATTGAGGCTGTTAATTGTCATCATTTTATTTAACAAATATTCTGTTTTCTTTTTCTTTTACTTCTTACTATTTTTTTTTATTACGAATTGTATAGTTTGCAACAATGCGTCAAAATGGTTAAAGATTTCAAACTTGTATTGCGATGTTAATTTTACTCTCAACCATGTTCTCAGTATATCAGACGAAATTATATTCCTACTAAATTTTTTAATGACTCTTAATTTGCAGATAAAAATATGCTCCAATTTTAAACACCTATTAGTAGTTCAGCTTTAATCGTAGAATAATGATCTCAATGTAACCGAAAAAGTTTATTAAATATAACTTATTGAAGCGGAAGATCGTATAAAAATTCAAATTTCGCATTTTTTAAAGAAATATTTTAATTGATTCAAATCGTTTTTAAAATATTTCTTTACCTCATTTAAAACCTTTTTTTTTAAATTGGAACTGTTTGTCTAAGACTAACGGTTCATAAATTATCCATTGGACAATGTTGAAAATGAGTAACCTGCATAAAGTATGACATCATAATTTGCCAGAATTATATCTTAGAAAGTACGTAAAGTATAATAAAATATATAAATATGTCAAAAGATAAATGAGCATTCATAAATGTGAATTATAAATCTTTTCTATTTTTTTAAATCTAAAAATTAATATTGAGTGATCATAATATTGATTCGTGTGTTCAATCAAACCTTTAATTAAAATAAAAACAATTTAAATCTTAGATTAGAATTTAAATATCCGATTTTTAAACGATCTTTCTTTTTATGTATTGTTGAATCTTACACATTTTAAAAATGTTCAAAGGTAATTAATGGAACTAATCATTAATCCTATCACGCACGAATTATTACTAAATCAATAATGAGATATTTTGGGTTTAAGTTAAATTTAAAATTGGTTATGAAAAATAAATAATGTTGATATTTTTAAGATAATACTTTTATTACAAAATGACAAAAAGCTTCTGATTTAACGTAGTTATAATTTTAGGCACTTTGCCGCTGAGTTAAGTGTGTATTCGAAAAAATATTTTTCTTTCTTCAACAGCTCAAACTTTTCTGATACATTTTCAGATTTATTTTTAAAAGTAAAAACATGAAAATTGCTGAGGTGATATTTGAAGAGATGTATAAAAGGCCGTGTGTTTTCATTGTTCGTTCAATTAATTAGAATTTGATTTATAAACAATTGTTTTCTCAGTATGGTCTTTTTTTTTTCCTTCCCAAATCTCCCGCCCCGGAAAATTCAGCTCAAAAGGCCAAGTTTGACAGCATTTTTTGCAGTATTTTCTGCCTTTTCTGTCTTTTTTTCAAAAAATTGACATGTAGGGCACATTATGTAGTTTCAAAATAAGAGAATTTGCCAATCTGATGCACTTAAGAGCAAAAATGAATTAAAAAATAAATTAGAAAGTAAGCAGTTTGAACTGGAATACACACTTAAAAATAACAATTTTTAAAAATTGTCCATTTTGTAGTTTAGATCTAAGTGAAGAAGTTCTTAGGGGTTTTTTTCCTCTTAGAATGAAAAGAAATGTGTTAAAGGCATTTTTTCTATATACTGGCTTTTCTGTCTATTTCTGTATTTTGCAAGCATTATAGAATTTCATAAAGGTTCTGAGACTGCTAACAATGCCCTTGATTTGCCAGACGGAATAAGCTGATCAAGTTTTGATCTTGGGTATTCAGCGAAGTTCGGTTGATGTCGCATGTCGGTGATCTACGTAACAGACACCTTGGCTGTAACGTCTGCACGGCTTTTTGGCACGGAGGAAAGAGAGATCTCCAGATCTTCTACTGGAGACTTTGATTTGGCTGATATTAAAACCTGAACCGATGACCTGAACCGAACCTGAAACCGATTTAAAACTGTGAAAAATCAGTCCAAATATATGCAGGCGGTGTATACTTGCTTGATTTTGTGTACGGCTTGCTTTGAAAACGTCTCCCCGTGAATTAAATTCAACCGTTGCAACGTTTTTTGGCTTGCTGGGGACGAATGAGGGCATTTAGATTTGAGCGATAACTGGTTTCATATAGCCGCTTTCAGTGTGCCGTCATTTATGATGATTTACTTGGAAAGTAACTCCAAAGAAAGGGCTGCTGTGCTTCATTTCTTATTAAAAATAAATTGTAGAAAATGTTATTACAGCCTCTAAAATATAATAACACTTAACTAGGTTACATAGCTATAAGATATAGCTATAATACACTGTAAAAAATGCCAAATGTTTATGAATATATAAAAATGTACTGTAATCAAAAACTAAAATGTAAAATGGGGTGAATCGGAACACTTTTCAACTTTAACGTTAAAAAAAGCAACAAATGATTTTTTAATTTTTTTATTTTTCTACTGGAAACTTCGGTCTTGTTTTGTTCTTTACTTTTTAAGCAAAAACGAAACATTTTTACTGTTTATATATACATTATTTACTTTTTTAATGGTGTTCCGATTCACCCCGCTGATAGGGGTGAATCGGAACAAATATTATAATCTTTGTCTATTCCGATTCAAACTTTAATAGGGTTAATAAAAACATGTAATAATGATAAGGGAGGAATAGGAACACGCAGTTACTGTGAAACCAAGCCTTTATTTTATATAAAAGTAAAGATATGCCTTTTTAAAAATTAGAAAACAACTTTGAAATAAAGATAAATTAAAATTTATTTTAAGAAATTATATTCGAATTGCAGAAGTAAAATTTAATACAAATTCAGTCCTGTTCTGTGTTATCCTTTACTAGTAGTCATTAGGTAAGTGAATCTATTGAGTAGCCCCAATCGCTGCATCTATTAATATGATCTACTAATACGCCCTCATTCCCAGTCCTTAGTACTGTTTGCAGCCCTCTTTTTTTAATTGGTTTTTCATTGTGAGATGTTTGTGTAATGTTGTGGATGTCAGAGAATAAGTCTGTGCAGTTTTTTTTTAACTTATTTGCTATTTTTAATTTCTTTTATTGAGTGTTCCATGTCTGTTGGATTATGGCGTTGACTTATTTGTTTAACCAAGTAATTTCTTGGCACCATTAAACTCTTCAAGTAATTAGAACAAACAAAATATTGTTACAATACATATTCATACATATGTTTTCATATATTACATGAAACTATTGCCGTATAGAAAAATAAACCATAAGAGAAAACGTGTTCCGATTCACCCCGTGAATCTTAAACCACTAATGTTATAAGGCATTTTTCATTTTTTCATTATGTAGTTTAGAAATAAGTAGAATTTAATACAGCATATCGTTTACAGGTCTATCATTAATTAAAAACTCCTCTCTTAGGTTTAGAATACGAAAAATACTGTAGTTGCATACAAAGTTTTGATGACGTTGAAAGAATGAGGTTTTTGAGCATCCTCTTGAAGTTTTTTTATATACCCCAGTAATTGTGCCAACATGTCAAAACTGAATTTCCCAACTCTTAATGTTATTACCTTCTTATAAAAAAAATGGCAACTAAAAATATCATCACATATATTTATAATGAATTTATTTGTATGACCGGGAAGTTTCGTCCCTATTCACCCCGCTGTTCCTATTCACCCCCATTTTAAGGTACAGTAACCTCTTCTAACTCACCTAAGGTTTCGAAAACCGTTCCTTTATCTTTAAAAATCCCAAAAAACTTTTTATTTTATAAATTTAAATAAAAATTTATAAAAATTAATTTTTATTAGCTGCCCGTCCATTTCGGAAACGTTTCTAAGTAGCTTTTACAGTACAATAATAACTTTTCTCTAATCAAAATATCACTTTTTGGATGCTACCAATCATACGAAAATATTTTGATATTCAGAGAACATGTTTAATAGACAAACATACAGTTTTAACAGTATTAACATTAATATGAAAATTAACATTGTTTTGCTACAATTGTATGAAAAAATCAGTTACGCAGCTGAAAATGTTAACTTGAGAATTGATAGAATCCAAAAAGGTGATATTTTGATTTGAGAAAAGTGATTATTGTACTGTAA
Source organism: Maratus speculifer (assembly GCA_964019185.1). Classification (NCBI taxonomy): domain Eukaryota; kingdom Metazoa; phylum Arthropoda; class Arachnida; order Araneae; family Salticidae; genus Maratus; species Maratus speculifer. Next base: position 316,910,698 of record OZ025296.1, on the reverse strand, counting down.
AAGCTACTTAGAAACGTTTCCGAAAAGGACGGGCAGCTAATAAAAATTAATTTTTATAAATTTTTATTTAAATTTCTAAAATAAATAGTTGTTTGGGATTTTTAAAGGTAAAGGAACGTTTTTCGGAGTGTTTCTAAAGACTTTCTTCATAGCGAAATAAGACATCTTATTGAAACTTATGAAATGGTCGCATTTAATGTTCTTCTGAAATAATTTAATACATTTCAAATTAGATTGTTACGTTGTTTGTTTATTTTCCTTTTTCTTTGAAATTACAGAAAATTTACGGGTAATCCATTATTTTAAATCTTATGTAAAATTACAGATATTAGAAAAACCGAGATTCGGTTAAATAAAAGAGAAGTTATTAGGTAAATTTAGAAAAGACTCTGTAAATTATTATCGTTAAAAATACACACGATTCTGTAATTTTTTATGATAACACAGGCAAACAGAAAAAAAAAACTTTTTTTGGTGAATGTGATTTTACAACTGATTTTGGATATTTTTAAGATGCTGAATTTAAATATGAAATCAGTTTTTCTCTATCAGCTCTACTTTTTTAGATATGCGACAGTAGACTAACGGGACAGAAAAAGTCTCAAATTTGGCATACCAATGTTTTGAAGAGAACCCCAAAACCATTTCGATAACTGTAATTTCTGTTTAGCACTGGAATACCATTAGAATTAATCTAAACAATCGTAATAAGTAAACTTATCCTGATTTAGTCTCTTCAAGATGCCCGGTTCCTCACTCAGAGGAACTACCAATCCCAACTTTTTTCCAGCTACAAGAGTATGTCACGGAAAAGAAGCTTCTGAAGTGTTCAGTGAGAATCTGTCTCACCGATGAGTTTTTACTCTAATTTTGTGAGTAAAAATATTTGTATAATATAATTTTAAAAATTATTATTTGAATGTATGTATATCATAGTAATAAAATTAACATTTGTATATTATATAAAAAAAAATTCTGTTTTTTTTTACGTTATTTATATGTTTTTAAAATTCGTGGCTTTAACTTAAAATAATGTAATATATATTTCATAAAAAAATGTTTACCTTAAATATTTGAGCTGCTAGGGAAAAACTAATGCCATATTTGAATTCAGAACATCAAATTCACATAAAATCAACTCCAAATACCAAGGCACCAAAACTGCTGTTGACCTGTGTAATAATTTAATTTGCTTTTCAAAGTGAAACCCTCAATCTCAAAGAATTTGAATTATTCGTGTAAATTTAAAGTGCTGTAATATTTATTTTTTACACAGTTTTTTTCCTAGCTGTCCTTTGGTTTGACCCTGAGAACTCTTAACGGCGGGAGTCGATAAAAATTCCCACTTACTACGAGGAAATAATTGTTATTTTTCTAAATTTTCGGAAAACATAAAAAACTATACTATTTTTAAACTGTATTTATATACTATTTTTAAACTGAATTTTCTTTTTTAATATATGCAATAATATTGCAAAATAATTACAAAAAACCAGAGTTTAAATCTGGCGCCTTAGACCACAAAGCCATTCTGTCCGCACTCTATTCAGCGAGCTTATTCAACACTTTTAATTAGCAAAAAATCACTAACTTTATTAGTTTTTGCCTAATTACTAAAAAAGTACTGAATCAATTTTGATGAAGTGTGAATCTAAACCATTCTCGAATCCACTGGAACACGCACACAAAATTTCATTAAAATCGGTCCAGTCGTTTAGGAGGAATTCAGTGACATACACAAGCACAGAAGATTTATATATATAAAGATGTGTATTTTGAATTATTAGTTTTAAAAAGTATAAAAATATTTTTTAATAAGGACATGGAAATCCCCACAGTGAATTAGATAAAGGAAATGTCTGTAAAATGATGACTGATAAACTCAATCGGATGTATTTAAACAAGAACTGGCGTAAATTTGTAGAGAGTGCTCAATATGTTTTTGTGTTTTTACAGAAACTTTTAATAGTGTAACATGACTTTATGGAAAACATTAAGATTTTGTAAGTTGAAATGTGATTTTGAAAGTTGGGAATGAGAAAGAAGGATTCAAGTTTTAAATTGTCTAATGGCTTGTTGATGGCTCAATCAGGTACTGATTGGACCTTATGGAGTAATCAGAATGTGCATGTGCTGTATTCTAATGAATACCATTTAATCAATTACAAGTATTTGATTAACGCGATTGAGAATGAATTTACTCTAAATTTAAACTTATATTTGTATTAAAATCAGACACTGGGATAACGCTTTTAGAAAATATTAAAGTATCAACACGCCTTCAGAAGTGATTTTTTGAAATTTTTGAAATTTTCCCTTCTTATCCATTTTTTATAATGGCACTTATTTAAAACGTTGAAAAAAATTATAAAAATTTTAGCAATTACCCAGAAATAGTTTTCTAAGGAAAAAAATAGTCAAAATAACATTTCTGTCAAACGTGATAGGTCAAAAATAAAACAATGCATTGACATTTTGTAAATTGCATAATAAACAAAATTTTTTCCTCTAGGACTTAGATAATATAATAGTATCTCGATATCAGATGATATGACAGTTAAAGAACTAATGTAATGAAAAATTCGTAAAATTTGTTATCCTGACTGTATTCCCTTAAAATACATTTGTAAAAGAAGTACAGAAAACGTCGTGGCATTTCATGCATAATTTTGTGTTTTAGCTTGTTTTGCGTATAATAAAAATCTGAAAATTTGATTAAGAGAAAAAACTAAAAATAATTTCAAAACACAATTCAAAAGCTGTTAAAAGATATAGTTTTAAAAGGCTGTAACTCGGGTTCTATTTTAGATACAGACAAAATCCAAGCAGATTTCGATAGATTAAAAATTTTATTTTAATATTATTGCAAAAATGATAAATCGATATTTTGATCAAAAATTACTTTTTAAAGGTGTTTCGAATACATTAAGTGAAATGATACATACCTTTAACATGTTGCTCAAATTTCTTAGCTGGATGTTGTTCAGCTCCTGTTTCACAAGATTCTATTACTGAAGATTCTCTTATATGTTGTGCAATTATGTGGGCTGTAACGCTCCAGACATGTTTAGCAAGAAAAATCAGTTTCCAGAAATTTTTCCAGATATTTTCGAAGGAATTATGGCTGATGAGGTAATATTTGTGTGGGCAGGGCATAAGAGGATTTAGTTGGACCGCTCGTCAGCTGGTCACTAAGGGGGAGTGGAAAAGAGAATTTAAGAACCAATAATAGATACTTTCTTAGCTTTAATCTCACTTTTTTATAGAAATGGGTACAAACTTCGGGAAATGATTGACCTTCTGGAAATAATTTCCTGTGATAATCAACCGGAGTGAAAACTAAAAATGATTTTTCACCCAAAGTCTGCAATTTTAAAAACATAAATTTAAAAAAAATAAAATTGTGTTTTACTTTTGAATAAAATTATCTTTAAATAAATTAATTTTCAGGATGGTAAGGGGTCTCAGGACTCTTGAAATCGGAAAATTTTTAAAAAGGAGACCATCTTCAACATTTAATATCTTAAAATTTTTATGATATTAAAACACAGCTTTAATTGAGATGAGAGATATTAATACGTTCTTTTATTTTATGCCTTCAAAAAATTGCAAGGTGCGGAATTAGCATTTACAGGGCGCTCCAAACTGTTAGATATTTGACAAGCAGAAAATAGCTTACGCGCACGATTACAAAATATATATGACAACTAGAATTGAAATTTCGGTACACGGTACAGACTTTTACATCAGAGTGTAATAGATACCTTGAATCTAAATAAATTTATTTTTAAAGCATTATTCTATTTTGAATACAAAGTTCTATTTAACTAATACAAATTTTTGAAAATTTCAATAACATAATCACTTAAGAAATAAACTTTTTTGAACTATTAAAAAAAAAAAAAAAAAAAAAAAAAAAAAAAAAAAAAAAAAAAAAAAAGGTTCACTTTATACAGATTAGCATGAAAGATATATCTTGAAAATTTTATGTGAAAATACTTACAAGATTTTGAATTATCGTACGCGCTATGAAAAAAAAAATGGCATTTGGAGAAAAATTACTTCCAAGTTTCGGAAACGCCGTTTCCGTAATTGGAGTGGGTAAAATTCTAAAACCCATAACTTTTGTTCTAATGAGAATTTTGAGAAAACAATTATATTAAAATATTCAGAAAAAATAGCAGTTTAACGTATAAAAAAAAAATGAAATTTCAAAAATTTGGAAGTTTTAAGAGTCATGAGATCCCATGAGGTGCAACACTAGCCATAGAAAAAGACACGGATGAGATGGGATCGTTCTTTTCAAATATCTCGCTCAAATTTTAATATTTTTTTACATGATTTTTTTTTTTTTTTTTTTTTTTTTTTTTTGCATAGGAAAGCTGAGGACAATCCACAACCGGCCTAGTTTTTACTTTTTCGATTTTGCTCATATATTTTTTATATTATGATAGTTTCAATTTCAGAATTAGTTTAAACCAGTTTTGAAAGTTAGTTTTTTTTTTTTTTTTTTTTTTTTTTTTTTTTTTTTTTTAAATCTGAAACCAAAATTAATAATGTAAAAACTACGCCGGTTGTGGATCGTCCTCAGCTATTCTATGCAAAAAAAAAAAAAAATATGCAAAAATATTAAAATTTGAGCGAGATATTTGAAAAGAACGCTCCCATAGATTTTACATTATCATCCCGGTCTTTTTCTGTGACTAGTGTTGCACCTTAAGTAGTTTTGTCATAATTACTAATTCTTCCGAATTTTTTTAGACCAGAAAAATTTAATAGATATTTTTGCTTTTTTTAATCGGCGGATAACGTTGATTTAAAAAGATAAAATTTACTGTAAATTTTTTGTGGTTCAAAAAAGCAAAGCATAAGATGTTGGTAGTATGGTTTTATGATTTTCATTTCTTTTTTTATAAGAAGTAAGCTCTTTATAAAAAATTAACTAAAAAAGAAGGTCTTCATACGGGTATACTCCGAAATATCTGAAAAAATTACAAAATGTTTTTTTCGTGATGATAGATATGTTTATAAAAGAAATTTTCTTGGAATCTCGGTAGAATGTTCGTAAAAAGTAATGAAAATTTCGTTATTTGGCGATTTATCATCGATTGGCAGTGGAACTACAATTTAAAAAAATTATGTCAAATACACTTTATGGAAACGTTTTTTTCATCTTGAACTCGTTTAAATAAATTTAATTTAAATATTTAGTTTTATCAGTTTTAGCTAATTTTTATTGTAATTTTGTCATATCGTATTTACATGTGTATCCTATTGAAATTTAAGTATCTAAAAGTACAATTTAAAACGAAATTCAAAATATAAATTGATTAATATTGTTTCAAATAGATATTTTAAGTATTTTAAAGATGAAAGCCAAAGAATAATGATTAAATAATTCTTTGATCGCATTTTTTTCTGCAGATAAAATCTTTAAGCATTGAAAATCTACTATAAATCTACTATAAACTATAAATCGATTATTAGATACTAATAGCTGAAAAGATTGACCTGGGTCCGGTCGTCCACGATCAGTTCGCACCAGTGTTCTCGCTGACATTTGACCAACGTTAGTAATTTGGCTAATTAAAAATGAAAAATATTCGCCAAATGAAAAAAGTATTAGCCAAATAGATTCGCCGTGTAGTACAAAAAAAATTATTTTTAATCCTTTAATGTACCCCCTTTTTTCAATATTTCTAAAATAACCTAAATTTTTATAACTGCGACAACGATTGTTATTAATCTAATTTCAACTATCCGCTACATATATATTTAAAATATGCATATATGCATATGTATGAAAAATGAAAAGGAAAAGAAAGAAAAAACAAAAACTGAGCACTAGCAATTTGGCGAATCTAATCGCTTGTTTACTCGCCAAATGAAGAATTTAGTCGCAATTTGGCGCAATGGCGAGCGACAGCGAGAACACTGGTTCGCACAAAAGAACACAATGAAAGAATGCATGAAAAGATACAAAAAAAAAAAAATCCCCAATGTTCTGGAAATGAAATGGCTGAAGAAGATAATGTTCCGACGGCATGGTAGAAAAAGTGTTGACAGAATAATATTTTCTGATACGAAGCTGCTTTGCACTGAACAGTATACCTGAAACTTTTAGAACTCTTCGTTTTCGGAACAAGAATTCTGTTATGGTTTGGGCCGCAGTCTGAAACAATGGAAAATTACCTTTAAAATTATATATATAAAACCCCTCCGTAATAACAATTCCGGGGTCAACCTATCCACGAGAAAAAGAAACTCATTCACCAATGAAAACGTTTCATAGTCGTAATGGAGCGTTCTCATTGGTCAGATTTACAGTACGAGCTGTACATGACGTCACTGCATTTTACTTCGCTTTGAAATCTTTCCACCATTTCAAAAAGTACACTGTTAAAATTTTGACCCATTTGCTGCAGCGGCACTTTACAGCTTTTATAGAATATCTCTTTTATGACCAATGAGAATGCTCCATAACACAGTAAAGTAACCGTTTTCTATAAAAGCGGTAGAGTGATGCTATAGCAAATGAGTCAAATTTTTTACAGTGTATATTTAATTAAAACTTTTTATTAAAGGAGCGAAGGTGCGTTTTAAGTGCAATATTGTTAAAATTTTTATATTCGGGTTGCTTTAAATTTTTTTTTTCTTTACAGCCGTGAATGACTCTCGAGAATTTCAAATCTATAAAAAACATTGTGAAAAGTTACCTCCGATTTTAAAGGCAATCTATTTTCTGACAAATGAAACCGTTCCATAGTCGTAATGGAGCGTTCTCAATGGTCAGATTTACAGTGGGAGCTGTAAATGACATCACTACATTTTACTTCGCTTTGAAATCTTTTCACGATTTCAAAAACACTATTTAATTAAAACTTTTTATTTAAGCAAACTGCGGTTGCGTTTTAAATTTCATTATAATCCCCACCCCCATCTACCAGATAGTTTTGCTATAGTTTTAAATGCAGATTTCTGTTGAAATTTTCTTTCTTTCTTTCTCTCTCTCTCTCTCTCTCTCTCTCTCTCCTTTTTTTTTTTTTTTTTTTTTTTTTTTGGTTAGATTTTTCCCTTTCCAAGTTTAATCGCTGTATTTATCAAAATTGTTTCCAGCCTAAAGTGGCTATGATTGACCACAGTTGTTGTAATTTTTTATCATCCTTTAAAAATGCAAACACGTCATTTTGACGGGCTATCTTCTAGTTATTCTATAAAGGGCTAAAAATCAAGGCGAAATATTACAAACATGGCACATTAGCTACGCATTTATTGCTACATGCTGGCAAGTTGTATTCCAAAAAGAATTGGATGTTTCAGAGCAAGATTCTGCACCTTCGCATTGATCTAAATAAACAATGCTTGGCTCCATGTCTATTGTCCGAAATTCATCGTGAAGTGTAGATTGGCCACCTTCTACACCGGATCTAAATCCTTCAGATTACTGTGTCCGGGGGATTTCAGAGGCTAAAGTAAATAGTAACAACACATAAGTTTGGACACTCTTCACTCTGAAAAAAATGAAACGCTCAAAAATGAGTACATCGATATACTCATACTGAATTCAGTATATTTGGATCAAAGATGATCACATTGCTTTCTCAATTTTGAAACATCACATGTTATTAAATCCAAACTAACGATAATTTTGTACCCTGTAATTGCTTATTTCATTCATGGTGGCATAAAAGATGCTTATTAACGTAAATATTATATTATACACATTATTTCGAAAAAAAAAATTAAAAGTGGGTGCAAATAGTGCTCTTGCCATAAAATATTCGGTTTGGGTATTTTTCTAATAATTTTTGCTATTTTTCTTAATAAACAATCCATTAAACCTTTATTGTTAATAATTTTGAGCAAGAAATAAATGCTAGTATATTTTTACTTTAATTTAAAAGTTAAGGGGGCAGTTCATAGCAAATTACATTTAAACACAACCCTGGAATCAAAAATGAGTACATATATTTCTCAGTTTTGAGTACATTTGGATCGGAGCTATTTTGAGTACAGTCGACTCTCGTTAATTCGAACTCTTCGGGACCACAAGAAATGTTCGAATTATCCGAAGTTCGAATTATGGAAAACATGCTTAATATGGTACTATTACAAAGGAATTAATGCTATAGTGTCTTTTAAACTTATTTCGTCTGTTATCATTAGAATATGACTTAATATTAAATTAAAATGTATAAATACATAAACTAATTAAAAGATTAGAAACGAGCACGATGGAAGAAAAATTTGAAGTGTCACTTATGGACTGACGGGGCCCTAAGAAAGTGGATATCAAATGCATTGTATTATATGTATACTCGTTCGGAACAATTTTTACAAAATTCAAAGAACGAAAGTTATTCATAAGATCCGAAATCAGTCAGAAAGAAACGAAAAATAAAAAATCTGAATTCTCGTTAGTTCGAATTAAACGAAGTCAAGAGAAAATGAGTTCGAATTAATGAAAACTTCTAATGTTATTCTGCCATTGAAAATTTCGGGACTTCATGTTTAGTTCGAATTAAGCGAAGATTCGAATTATCCGATTTCAAATTAACGAAAGTCGACTGTATGTGAAATGCATAAAATTGAGTACTTTTCACTAAATTTTTTTCAGTGAAAGATTTGTTATCGCAGGAATGGGATCGATTACCCCTTAAATTGATTTCTGCTGCAGTCGGACAGTGGCATAAGAGATTATCTTTGGTAATCAGTAAAGATGGCGGTTGATTCGAGAAAAATTATTTTCTGGTAAATCTTCATGTATACTGTTCACCATAATAATGTATTTATCATTTTATATTTTATATTTGTAAAATAAAATTACTGAATGTCTGTAACAGTAGCTACTTTGTAGTTAATTGTATTCATTTTTTTAGCTCATACAATCCTGCGATTGGGTAAATGTTTGTTTAATGATTTTTAATAGCAATTTAGCGTTTTGAGGTTTTCTTTTATTGTAACATAATTAAAGACATTGTCAGGTTCTGATAGCACCTGTGCTAAAGAATGGAATTTCTACTATTTCTCTATTTCAATATTTCGTATTGTATGGTTGTGTACAGAATTTCCAAGGTGACATTCCCTCTTTGTGGAAAGAGGAATTGCCAGATAATCCTATGCAGGTGGTGTGTTGAAGGAAGAGAAGATTGCTGGCAGGCATGTCCATCTGTCAGTGAGGTATGCGGATGATCTGAGGATAAGCAACATGTCACTAGACAAGAAAGGAGTGGGGGAATGTGCCCAATGAGGGAGCTCCAAAGGGGGTTGGCATGTGTGTGACCCCGTGAGTTGAGAAGGGCAAGTTGGTCTCAGAGAAGTCATTCCGTTCCTGGGTCTCGTACCTAGAAGGTGTATGCCAGAGGTTCTGGTAAAGTGTGCTCTGTGTTGTAGAGCGTAAGGCAGTGCGTTTTCTGGTGAGCAAAGGACACAGACGTCCTGGTGTTTAGTGCTCTGGGCTAAGAAGTGCAGGCCTAATATACTTGTGTTGGGAGACTCAAGGTTGAGCTCCGATAAAGTGAATTTAACATGTATTGAGTGTGAGGTGGAAAGTGTAATTGGAATAGTGCACAGCCAATCTTTACTGTATCTGATTTAATGTTGAACCGGATCACCTATATCCGAGTTGTAATTGTATATATTTGTAAATAGCGTATTTAGTGTGTACATATATTCTTAATAAACTGATAATTCAGTTACTTGACAGCGTAAGTCTTCATTTACACAAACCTCACAGTGGGTGACCGATATCACCTAGTAATATCGGTGGTGGCAGCTATATCTACCACGGACATTCTTAAAAGTTGTGTGGACTGAGAGGAACGTCCGACAGACATTATTCAATGTATTAAATATATTAGACAAATTAGAGTCATACATATAATGATACTGAATTATATCAAAGGAATTGTATGTTTGAGAAATTTCGAGGAAACTCTAAAGAAATATTTTCGTTCACCCATTTAAATTATTGAATCAGAAGTTTACACACTAAATGGCATTTATAGATTCATACTCATCAATCTTATTATAAAAAGAAAATGGAAAAGATAATGGAAAATTAGCTAAGAAATATTATAATAAAATTCAAAAGTATATACATGGTTGTCTGGATTGATTTTAATTATCTATTTGTTTTTTAGAGACAGTTAGAAAGACTGAAGTTATAAATCAGATTTCCATATTTTCGACAACATGCAATGTTCAGAGGAATTAGTTAATTCTACAACTAACAATATAGTTGTAAAAAAAGTTACCCTTTCACCCCCCCCCCCACACACACACACACTACTTTTAGCATTGCTGCAAATCATCGTATTAAAATGCAATTGGTATCAATTGATTATTAATGTCTATTAATTTGCTTTGCTTAAATGTTGGTTAGGGGTCGTCTTTATACAGAACTAGCATAGAACTCAGGAATTATCAATACGAACACCTAAATTTAGAAGCATATTTGTATTTTTCCATAGATGCCTGATATTAATTTAGATATTAATTATTCCTGTTTAAGATCCAAGAAAAAAAATGCTTTAAGCCGGGAAATATATGTAATGAAATGTGTCTTCTTTCTATAACCTCTTCAGATCTGAAGTACATAGATGTGTACCTCCATTATTTTCCTCATAAAAACTAAACTTTTCAATTTTTTTTTGCATTTTTACTTTACTTCTATACAGCAGAATGCCTTTTGCTTTAAAACAAAACCAATAAATGTTGGCACTGATGAATATTACCTCAAAAAATAAATAATATTTTCATCCGAGTTTCGAAAATACCTTCAAGACATTGTGGCCAAGAAAGTAAGAAATTTTCATGATTATTTAACTTAAATGCTTTACAATAAAAAATTTTAGGATTTGCTGATCATTTACTTGTTTAAAAGTCCTTAATTTTGTTATTGCGTAAATTTATATTACTTATAGTTAAACTGATGTTTTAAGGGGATTAGTACTTCTATATCCATATTTGTAAACCTAAATTACCATATTGTAATATTAATACAGTAAAACCTCCATAACGGACACTCCCGAATAGCGGACACCTCTATTTAACGGACAATTTCCAGATCCCCACTCCCAAAACTTAAATTTTTGTATGTTTAACCTCTGAATAACGGACATTCCGAATAGCGGACACTATTTACGGCTATAAAAATATTTTGTAAAGAAAAAAAAAAATTAAAAAAAAAAGCAAAAAGGCCTCTGAATTCATCAGGACATTTTGTGATCACAGATAATTGTAGATAAAGAGCTGGGGAAAATCCTCCCTCCCCCCACCCACGTTCAGTGCTAAATTCAGGGTGTTGCCCGGGAGGAATATCTCCCAGAGCATTCAAATATCGCCCAAGAATATTTTGAGATTTTATGCTTTTAAAGGTCAAAAAGTGCAACCCTTTCCGGAATTCTACAATGTCCAATAACGTAACGTAGAAAAACAAATTACATGCAATCGCATGCAAAAGTAAACTTTTGTAACAGATTATTTCACGAGAATATAATAAACAGCGGATAAAAGTGTGCACAAATTTATCACAATTTTATTGAATAAAAAATATTTTTAATTTCTGATTAATTATATAATAGAGGTTTTAAGACATATAAAAGTAAATTAATGAAATATTCAGCATTTCTTAGCGATTTTTGAATCTCTGAGGTTTTCCCAATAGCGGACACCTCCGAATAGCGGACAATTTCTGCGTTCCAGAGGTGTCCGTTATTTAGAGATTTTTCTGTAATATATATTCTACAACGAAAAAGTAAAAATTTATATTATAAGTAAATATTTTGCCTATAAGACGTTGTTGTATTAATAAAAAAATTTAAAATACATTAAAAAATTTTATTTGCCTGTTTCAACTCTTTTTAATCGAGTCATCTTCAGAATGAAGATAGAAAAAAAAAATTACGAACATAATGAACGTGTAAAACTGGAATAAATAATTATTGAAATGAAATTAAATATATCTCGCGCTTTTTAATTTGGATATTGTCCGTGGTTAAAAAGCGCTTTATTGTGTTAAAAGTATTGTGTTAAAAAGCGCGTGATATATATATATCATTATAAAGGCCAAACGTATCTGTGCGTAACGCATACGTCATTTTGCGCATGGCAACACTTTTAAATTTTAAATGAATTTCGGTATTGCAATTTTTGCTACTAAAAGTTTTTAAACTTCTTAATGTCGCACATTTTTGATTTTTACACCATCTATAGGGAAAAAAATGTGCTTTTACATGAAATTTGTTTGAGAGCTGTATCTTAACCTTCCGTCTACCAGACAAAACACCCATTTATCTACATTAAATATTGCTGTCGGGTCCAATGGACCCGTCTGGTAGACGGAAGGTTAATTTGTTTTTGAAATATTATTATTATTATTTTTTTGTAGCTTTTAATACCCCTTTTCTAATCGTGGCAACAAGAGTACTCTATTTTAAGCAAAGGAAAAAAGGGAAAAAATTAAGTGCTGAATCCATATGTTGCCATTTTCTCATTAAAAGGGAAAAAATAGAAATTTAAATATCTTCTGTTATAAAACCCGGTGAATTTTGACTTCATTTACAAAATTTGATTTACACGTAGAAGAATATCAACAGTTTACTATCTATTTCAGCTAATAGCATTGAGACTTCAAGTTTTGAATCAAAATAATATATATATTTTTTTAAACGTGAATACAAATGTGAAATGTACATTTGTAAATTTTGACATGGTGAAAATGATGCCGGGTTTAGATTTCACGGGAAAAAAAATTCTATGACTGAGTCAAAGTGGAATAAATTTTGCTTTTTATCATTTTGGAATACTAGCGTAAGAACCTTCATTGATAACTTTATCGTAATAACAGATCTTTATTATTTTTTACTACTTACATGTACGATTAAAGTTTAATTTTAACAATTTCTGCAACTGAGTTTTATAGAAATAGTATTTTGTTAATTTGTTATATCATTTCTTTAAGTGTTAAACTTACCAATATAAGATGCATTTTTTACTATAACTAATTTTGTAGGTTTATTATAAGTCAATGAAGCAGTTCCTTCTTAAACATTTTCTTTCGTCAAAATTTGACGGTTTCTACCTTGTTTAATTTAATTTCAATAATTATTTATTCCAGTTTTACACTTTCATTATTTCTGTAATTTTATCTTCTATTCACATTCTGAAGATGACTCAATTAAAAAGAGTTGAAACATGTAAATAAAAATTTTTAATGTATTTTAAATATTTTTATTAATACAGCAACGTTTTATGAGCAAAATATTTATTTATAACGTAAATTCTTACTTTTTTGTCGTGGAATATATATTATTAATATTACGATACCATATATATTAAAACGATAACCTTTTGGTTTACAGCATAGCTAAAAATGGTCTCTACGCATGCGCGAGCAAGTCATCCGGGTTTACTCATCATTTTAGGGCAGTCAGCTTTCACTTATTTCGCAAAACGCAATATCTTCGCTTTTTCTGCCTTCACGGCAAACAGCGCATGCGCAGGAAACCGAGAACCAATGGGACAAGATTGTACTTACTGTCTGTATACGTATGTGAAATAAATAACGCTAATGACCGACCCGACTATATGGATTTTGTATGATCGACTTAGTGAAAAACTTATATGATTTATCAGTTCATGTCAATGAAATGGAAAAATGCTCCGGATTTATAAGGGGATAATCTTAGTATTTGCATTCATGCGTCCAGTGCGTTTAGCTCACGTGTGTCAGCCTATGTTTCAATTATAGAGATGTGTTGCAAATTTGGGGGCTTATGTTGTGCAATAATACATGTTTGTTCTATGCATGTAGTGCAGTTTACCTGCTCTATTTCACTCTACTTTCATTTAAAAAAAGGTTAAAAAATTGTTTGATGCATTAGCGCATGTGTGTGCATTTGGCCTAATGAATGTTTGTGTATACTCAATTCAAAGGTTTAAATAGATCGAAGGGTTTTAAGAGATTCAATATTGTCTACAATAAGGTAATTTTTGTAATCCACTTTCATTCATGCATGTCTTGCTCTTTTGCATGGTCGGTTAGTAAATATGTGTGACAAAAATTTTAAACTTTCCAACAAATCTCATACAGGGATTGTTGCTGATGTACTGCAAAAAATTCCAATGTTTTTTCATAACATGGAAATGGATACAGAGTATCTGAATATATATGTGTATTGTGTATGTGTTTTTTATTTTTTTTTCTATTTAGTACTTTTTTTTAGATGGCTTATGTTGTGCAATAATAAATGTTTGTTTGTTCTATGCATGTAATGCAGTTTGCCTGATCTATTTCAGTCTATTTTCATTTAAAAAAGGTTAAAAAAATGTGTGATGCATCAGTGCATGTGTGTGATGCATTTGGCCTAATGCATGTTTGTGTGTACTCAATTAAAAGGTTTAAATAGATCGAAGGGTTTTAAGAGATTCAGTATTGTCTACAATAAGGTAATTTTTGTAATCCACTTTCATTTATGCATGTCTTGCTCTTTTGCATGGTCTGTTAGTAAATATGTGTGACAAAAATTTTAAACTTTCCAACAAATCTCCTACAGGTATTGTTGCTGATGTACTGCATAAAATTCCAATGTTTTTTCATAACATGGAAATAGATACAGAGTATCTGAATACATATGTATTGTGTATGTGTTTTTTTTTCCATTTAGTATATTTTTTCAATTTTTTTGCTGATTTAGGAAATATGCCTCATGGTTTACAGATTCCAAGGATTTATGTGTTTTGAATACCACTATATTTCAGTTCAATAACATTTTCTTTTGCATTAATTTTAATTGTCATTTGTTTCGCTATTTTTTTGCGATCTTTTGACGAAATGTGCTTTTTTTCCATCTTTTGACAAAATTTTTTATTTTCTCACAATCTATTTACCAAAATTTGTTTTTTTTTGAGATACCTAGACAAATTTTTTGTATTTTTGTGATCTTTCGACGAAATTTGCGTCTTATATGATACCAGGACAAAATTGTCATTTTCTCGAAGTCTTTCGGTGTAATTAGTCGTTTTTTTCTCACGATCTTTCAATGTAATTAGCCATTTTATGATATTTATCCTTTTTTCGTGATTTTTTTGCGAAACTTGTCGTTTTTTCGTAATTTTTTTGAGAAATTTGTCATTTTTTCGCTATTTTTTTGCAAAATTTACCTTTTTTCGCGATCTTTTGACAAAATGTGCCTTTTTCCGTTTGTCAAAATTTGTTTTTTCACAATCTATTTACCAAAACGTGTGTTTTTTGAGGTACCTAGACAAATTTTATGTGTTTTCGGGATTTTTTGACGAAGATCGCATTTTTTATGATACCTGGACAAAATTTGTCTTTTTCTCGAGGTCTTTTGATGAAATTTGTGGTTCTTTCTCACGATTTTGCGATGTATTTTGCCTTTTTATAGAATTTGTCATTTTTTTGCGAAATTTGTCGTTTCTTCCGTTATTTTTTTGAGAAACTTGTCTTTTTTTTTTTTTTTTTTTTTTTTTTGCTATTTTTTTGCGAAATTTACCTTTTTGTAGTCTTTTGATGAAATGTGCCTTTTTTCCCATCTTTTGACAAAATTTGTTATTTTCTCACAATCTATTTACCAAAATTTGTGTTTTTTGAGGTACCTAGACAAATTTTATATATTTTCACGATCTTTTGACGAAATTCACGTCTTATATTATACCAGGACAAAATTTGTCGTTTTCTTGAGGTCTTTCAGTGAAATTTGTCATATTTTCTTGCGATCTTTCAATGTAGTTTGCCGTTTTATCGAATTTATCCTTTTTTCATGATTTTTTGTGAAATTCGTTGTTTTTTCCTTATTTTTTTGAGAAATTTGTCATTTTTTCGCTATTTTTTTGCGAAATTTACTTTTTTTATCTTTTGATAAAATGTGCCTTTTTTTTTTATCTTTTGACAAAATTTGTTGTTTTTTCACATCTATTTACCAAAATTTGCGTTTTTTGAGGTACCTAGACAAAATGTATGTGTTTTCGAGATCATTTGGCAAAATTCACGTCTTTTATGAAACCTGGAAAAAATTGTCGTTTTCTCGAGGTCTTTCGGTGAAATTTGTCGTTTTTTTCTCGCGATCTTTCAATGTAATTTGCCATTTTATGATATTTTTCCTTTTTTAGTGATTTTTTTTTTACAAAATTTGTCGGTTTTTTCGTTATCTTTTTGAGAATGTCATTTTCTCGAGGACTTTCGTTAAAGTTTGTCGTTTTGTCGCGATCTTTCGATGTAATTTGCCGTTTTATTGAATTTATCCTTTTTTCATGATCTTTATGCAAAATTTTTTGCATTTTTTGCGAAATTTACCTTTTTTTGATTATTTGATGAAATGTGCCTTTTTTTCCATACTTTATCTTTATGCGAATATTACCTCTTTTGCAATCTTTTGACGAAATGTTCCTTTTTTTTTCATCTGACAAAATTTGTCATTTCCCTTCACAATCATTTGAGAAAATTTGTCATTTACTCGCAATCATTTGACAAAATATGTTGTTTTCTCACAATATTTCACAGTTTTTTTTTTTTCATGATCTGTTTACAAATTTGTCATTTTTCTAGGGATTTTTTGTCGAAATTTGCTTTTTCTTCGAAATTTTTTCCATGAAAGTTGTCGTTTTTCAAGACGTTTTAACAAAATTTTGATTTTTTGCTATACTTTCACGAAATTTGGATTATTTGGGATATCTGGACAATTTTTTTTCAGTTTTTTGACAAATTTTACAATTTTTTAGCGATTTTTTTTGAAGAAATTTGTTGTTTTTTGCGATTTGTTGAGGAAATTTGCTGTTTACCACCTGTTTACAAAATTTCCGGGTGTTTTTTTTTTTTGGAAAGGGGGGGGGGGGTATTTTGACGAAATTTGCTATTTTGTGATTATTTACCAAAATTTGCGTTTTTTATGGTACCTAAACAAATTTTGTGTTTTTTCCTCATCTTTTGACAAAATTCATGTTTTTTTATGATACTTGGACAAAACTTGTCGTTTTCTCAAGGTCTTTTGATGAAATTTGTTGTTTTCTCACGATCCAATGGAAACGCAAATTTCAACTAAGGACCATAACATGTACTATAACACGTAATTTTCTTCAAAATTAATTTGCAGAAAGCTTTTGACCCAATTTTTACGTACGCAGAAAGTTTTTACTTTTACACAAGCTGTCGTTCACGGCAGGAAATTTTTTGAAAAACTGTCTACTCTACACAAGCATGCCTGCTGAAAAATCAAAAGGGTTAGTGAGTATGGCCACTCGACCTCCTGGGTATACATGGAACTGAGTGCAACAGTGACAGTAATTTTTTTTATGATTTCATGAATTTGATTTTTTATACATGAAATTTTTTTAAATATTATATTGTACATGTTTGTCATTATTTCACATTAATGCACTAATCTTTAAACTTTTCTTTTTTTCTTTGTTTCTTTCATATTGTTGCCGTCAAGTTTTGACGGGTTCCACCTAGTAGTTATTAATGGACGTAATCAAGACTTACTACTGTTATTTTTCACATTGCTAAATCACCAATCCCCTAAAGTACTGATTTCACAAAAATGACTCTTTCTGTCATCTATGGTGTCCTTTCGATCATTTAAAAGTAATAAATATATATTTGTAGAGTTATTATACTATTAATATTACGATATAGTTATTAATGGACTTAATCAAGACTCACTACTGTTATTTTTCACATGGCTAAATTACCAGTTCCCTAAAGTACTGATTTCATAAAAATGACTATTTATGTCATCTATGGTGTCATTTCGATTATGCAAAAGCATTATATACATATTTGTAAAGTTATTTTATGCTCAGTTCTTTAGAGGTTAAGGTACAATTTGGGTTTTATTTTAAACCTTTTCATTAAGTAATATTTCCGGTGAAAACACATTACTTTGGATCACATTCCGGAATAATTAAGAGATGTTGGTATCTATCATTTTCCTGTGCTATGATTATCCTTGCAGTATTCGGCAAGGTCTATCAATGTACAAGAATTTAAGCAGCACTCGTCCACTACTCCTTAAAAATGACGACAGCTAAGCAATGAATAATCACCAAATCCTGTAAAAAGATACTGTAAGTAATCATGTTATTTTTATTTTCAAGTCTATGCTTTAAATAATTTAATATTTCGAGTATTTTTCGTAAAAAAAAGACAATTGTAATTTTTAGGATTTTTAAAATTTTCTAATTTGAGAGACTTTTTGAATAAAGTTTCCTTTGAGTGATAGTTATATCCTTAACTCATTCTATAAAATAAAGTTTTCTGATTATTTTAAAACCAAAATTAGGTTCTTAGGTCAATTCAACGTTAAGATATCGTATAAATAGAGATATAATACTTATTTTTTTTTTCGAAAACTGTGTTATATAAATTTCGCTGTATTTCTTATTTTATTACGTTGAAGAATTTCATTTTATAATTTTATAAGACTGCAAATGTACCTTTAACCCCTTAACGCGCAGTGTTGCCGGGTCGGCAACACCTAAAGTTCCCCCTGTTTAGAGACACAAAAACTCCGTGAATATTTTAAAAACTACTCTAATGCCTACTTTAAATCTTTCTTATGAGTTCTAGATGTCAGCACCACAGAGATCAAACTCTACTGTTTTTAAATAATAGGTAAAATGTTTCACTGTAATACGTGCTTCACAGCAATGCTCTTCTCACTGCGCTTATCAATGCCTTACTTATGGGATGTTACCACTTCGGCAACAGCTGTGCAATTAAAATGGTTAGTGCAATCTTTACAAAACAATACCTGTGTACTCCCGTAGGCCTAAATAGATTGCCTAATTTTTTTTTTAAATTCCAACTTTAAAGAGTAATGCGCCGGAAAGGGTTAAAACATCAGAAAGTTTAAATTAGTTATATTGAACACTTCTTGTCTGGATTTGAAGCGAAAGCTTTGTTTACATGTTTTTCTGTATCTATCAAGCCCTGAAATTCCTTAACCCTTTGAGGGGCAAAGCACGTCTATTCATAAAATTCTGAAATGATTGAATGACACCAGAATTTAAAAACAAATTTATTTCAAAACAGATAAATGTTCTTCTTTACGTACTTGATAAAATTAAAATTTTCATTTCAAAATTCTGGTGTCAATGTGACATTTTTCAATTAAAATAAAGTGGGGTACATTTTATCCCATCGCCCTTCAAGAGGTTAAGGGAACGACTGTGTTAAAATTGTTCACAAAAATTGTAAAATTAATTACTACGAAATAAAACTATACAGTACTACTTGGTTACCCCGTCGACCAAATATCTATCGCCAAACTATAAGATTAAATGCTAGTAATGGATGATCGTGAATGTCACATCCAATAACATTTAATTACGGTAAACGTGTTTAAAACGTCATTAAATGATTTTTATTTCGACTTTTTATTTGTATTTTTATTAATATTCTACTAATTATTTGTTTTTTCGTTATTTAACTTCTTCAGACCAGAGCATAAAATAATTCTACAAATACATATTTATTGATTTTGCATAATCGAAATGACACCATAGATGACAGAAAAAGTCATTTTTATGAAATTAGTACTTTAGGGAACTGCTAATTTATTTTTACAAATATGGAAAAAAATAAAAATACTAATCCCCTTAAAATATCAGCAATAACAAAATTACGCAATAACAAAATTAAGGTCTTTAAACAAGTAAATGATCAGCAAATCCTCAAAATTTTTTACTGTAAAGCATTTAAATTAAATAATTAGGAATATTCGTTACTTTCTGGGCCACAATGTCTTGAAGGTATTTTCGAAACTCGGATGAAAATAATATTTATTTTATGAGGTAAGATTTATCAGTGCTAATGTTTATTGGTTTTGTTTTAAAGCAAGAAACATTCAGCTGTATAGAAGTTAAGTAAAAATGCAAAAAATTCTAAAAGTTTAGTTTTTATCAGGAATTGAGGTACACATTTGTGTACCTCCTTTCTGAAGAGTTTAAAATAAAAATTACGTCAATATGTGCAATTTGGCTATTACTTTGGCAATTTGTACAGTTTGGCGAAATTGATCGACGGGATAACCAAGTAGTACCAACAATACTAGTGCATATTTTCTTTTTGCATTCATATTCAATTTTCGTTATGTTTTTCTATTATCATTATCTTATTCTATATTTATTATTATTATTATAGTATTATAAATACAATAATTATGTTTTACTATCAACGCATATAAACAACATACACAGTAAAAAAAAGGTTGATTTTACGGAGGTTGTACTGGTAGTCGGGAAGCCAGTACACTTCACTGTTTTGGTACTACTTGATTATCACGTCGACCAAAAAACTGTCGCCAAATTATAAGATTAAATGCCAGTAATGGATGATTGTGAATGTCACATGCAATGACATTAAACACGGTACGCATGTTTAAAACTTAATCAAATGGTTTTTAATTCCAACTTTTATTTATATATGTTTTGCTAATTTATTTATTCTTACAATATTTAAAATAAAAATTACATAAACATGTATAACTTGGCTATTAGTTTTGCGATTTTTATAATTTGGCAAAAATGATCGACGAAATAACCAAGTAGTACCAATGTTTTTAACAAAAAAAAAATCACGTAAATTCCATTAAATTTTTCTGTTTTTCCTGAAATTTACGAAACATTTTCTGTTAAAAAACATATCCGTTAAGTGCATTGTACTGGCATTCCGATTACCAGTAAAATCTCTGTAAATCGTGCGTTTTTTACGGTGTACTTTAAAAATAATACTTGAGACAAAATAAAAAGAAAATTATTGGTAGCAGCTTGATTTCATTCCTTCCTTAGTTTATTGGAAAATCTTGTACAAAGTTCTAGTACAAAGTTTTAAACAGTATTTTATTTAATTAATTTTCTCTGGAGTTATTTAGTCGAAAGACGTGCAGGTCCAATATGTTACGCACTGCAGTAAGCGGCTAGGTCTATCAGTGTACAAGAATTTAAGCAGCACTCGTTGACCACTCCTTGATATTGACGACGGCTAAGCCGTGAGTAACTACCAGATCCTGTAGAAAAATCCACTGCAAAATATAGAAAACAAAAAGATTTATGATGAAAAGAAGCACAATAATTTTCGACATAAAGTTTTATAACTAATAGACCACGAGGCGCACAGTAAAAAAAAAAAAAAAAAAAAAAAAAAGTCTGTAATCCTACAAATATAAGGGGCCCCACCAATGGCCGAGAGGTTCGGACCTCTCAACTGGTAGACGGCAGGTGCTGGGTTCGAACCCAATCGCGGCTGTCGGCCTAACCGTTCGAAGTTTTCCGTGGTTTTCTTCGAACCTTGCGTAAATACGGATTAGGTTCCCTTAGAAAGACCCCCACGAAGGGCACTCCCCCCAGGTCCTATATCCCTAGTGTTGATAATCGGACGACAAAAATAAACCAAACCAAACCTACAAATATAAAGTTGCCGCAATCAATAACATTTTATCTGTACACTGTACAAGAAAAAATATGCATCTACAAAACTAATTTTTGTAAAACTACAGATATCTGTAATTTTACAAACGAATCTATTAAAGTTATAGTTATCTTACTAAAATTTTATCTGTAACCTGGGTTGCAGTTACATAATATATTCTAGGCATCCCAGGCTTCTTCAAAAATTCTTAGTAACCTTATAGGTTTTTTGATTTTCTGTGCACATCTGTATCTGTTACATGAATTTTTGCTGTTGTCCTTACATAAAAGAAACCCAGTTTCCTAGAAAACTTTTAGTAGCTATAGAGATTTTTTTTTCAGTGCAGTAGCGCAGACAGTCACCCTGAAATTCTAGGATTACAGGAGAACCTCGATTATCCGAAGTAATTTGGGCCGACCCTACTTCGGATAATCGAAATTTTTGGATAATCGAGAATTCATCAATAATCATCTAGTTTAATATGTAGTATCGCAATTGAACTGTTATTAGGACTTATTTTAACTGTTAAATATTAAATTTAAATTACAAATGAAAATAAATTTATTTCTGAAACAAAAACTTTTCACTTTTACTAACATTTTAAAATTTACATTTTAACATGTTTTCCGAGTTTCTTTTTTTTTTTTATCTCACTGACAATTGGGAAGCTAGCATGAAATTCCTTTGCAAGTTTTGTCACAGGCTCTCCCGATTCTAGAACTTCTCCCGTCACAATATCATATTTTTCCTGTATGGTTAATACGATTCTTTTTCTCTTAATGGAAGCCATGATAAAATAGAAAACTTGAGTATAAAAAAAATAAAAAAGACAATGCATAAACACTACATGATAGCACTCAAGAAAATTCTGATCGGAAATGTAACAGCAGAAAAGACAACAAACAGGAATCCTGGCCAGCTGCCAAAAGTGACCATGCCTAAAAGATCGTCCTAGTAGAGGTAGAAAGAGAATAGCAAACGGGTTTTTCCTTCCTTTTTCCTTTTCTGGAATAGAATTGTCCACAAAGGATAAGTGACACAAAGTGACTCCTGTCCTTTTTCAAATTCTGCTGCAATGAAAATTTCTCTGTTTTTGAGATGAAAAAAGAGGTTAGATTCTTTGCACTTGATTACAATCAGAGAGCGCCATAACATTCGATTGTTCTGGGACTCGGCTGTATGATCATCCAAATTCCGAAATTTTGTGTGTTTTTGTTTAGAACAGGGACGTTTGAAAGTGGGGAAGAGTACACTCATACCAAGAATTGAGCTTGCGAGAAGGAATTCTAAAAAGAGGAATTCCAGAATATTTATTTGCACTAATAATTTGGAAAGGACAGCTTGCATACGAAAGGAATGTGGGAAAGAACTCTCTTAAAAGTGCATGTTTTAAAAGAAAATTTTGTAAAATAGTAGAAAGTGGGGGGGGGGGGGAAGTGCAGAAGAAACCGACTTCAGTTAACGGAGAATTTCGGTTAATCGAGGTTTGTATAATCGAGGTTCTACTGTGGTACAAACTCGATTAGCATAATAGAAAGCAATTGGTCTGCCAAATTATATTTTCTTGGAAAAGACCTGAAAATCCTGATTTTAATGGCTGACTCGTAGGTTTACCATTGTGTTTTCCTGCACCCTAAGGTACACTGTTAAAAATCTGCTGCATTTTGTTTCAACGCACTCCACCGCTTGTATATAATATCTCTATTCCAACCAATGAGAAAGCTCCATTTCACGGCCAAGTAACCGTTTTCTATACAAGCAGGGGAGTGCGTTGCAACAAAATGCAGCAGATTTTTAACAGTGTATGAAAACATGGAGAACTAAAAGCTTAAAAATCACTTGATTAGTAAAACTTATTGCAAAGAATAAAAAATCCTGGATTTGCACCTGTTTTTGCAACAAATTTGCTACATTAAAAACTCAAAAATTACATTAACGAAAATTTTGTTATTCATTATTTAATTTTAGTTTTTAAAATTGAAATTTAAACGGCGATAAAAATTGCGAAAGAAATATAAATATAATTTTTTTCAACATTTGAAATATGCCTATAGTACGAGTTACAAGGAAAACAGAGATTCTGTTTTTTAAGATAATTTGTGTAACGCATTTCTATTTTTTAATATCTTATATCTTTACGAAAAAAGTATTGGATTCGTGAAAATACTTGACTTCCGGTTTTCGATGGATTTATACGTTTTAGAATTTCCTGAACACGATTTGATGGTTTTTAAAAATGTGTCTGTGAGTGTGTCTGTCACTCTGTTGTTCCCATGTGAGTCTGTGTGGGGGAAAATTTTTGTGAGCACTCTATTTGAAAAATTGATGCACGAAATTTCACAAAACTTTAGATTCAGTTAGAACTTGGTATAAACTGGAGCTGATTATTTTTTGGTGTATATCTCTCAACAAGTTTCACTGCTATGCTGTCTTATTCACGATTTCCACAATAACTTAATCTCAACAACTAATGCATGGATTTTCATAAAAATTCAGACTCAGTTAGTTCTTGATATAATTTTGTAGTGCTGATTATCTTTTGGTGTAAATGGCTTTGCAGGTGGTACTGCTATGCCTCATTATTCACAATTTCTACAATAGCTCCATCTCAACAATTAATGCATGAATTTTCATAAAAATTCAGACTCAGTTAGTCCTTGATATAATTTTTAGATGCTGATTACCTTTTGGTGTAAATGGCTTTGCAGGTGGTGCTGCTATGTTGCAATATTCGCGATGATCCCAGCAGCTCTATCTCAAGAACTTATGCACGAATTTTCTTCAAGTTTCAGATTCAGTTAATCCCTGATAAAAATTGGTTTTGATTAGTTTTTAGTGTATATGGCCCATTAAGTAGCATTGTTATGCAGATTTTTTTTTTAAGATTTCCGCGACTGCCTCGGAAAATAATGCATGGATTTTCATCTAACTTCAGATTCTGTTAGAAGTTGACGTAAGTTGTTGGTTGTTCCTGACTAGATTTTAGTGCAAATCACCTAATCGGTTACGGTACACTGTAAAAAAAAAAGTGTCGATCTACTAAAAAAACTTTAGTGATCCTTGTAATTACTAAAAAATTTTTAGTAATCTTAGTCGGTTACAAGAAAATCTGTAAGAATTACTAGAAAAAAGTTAGCAACGAATAGCGTTAATAATTTTATATTTTTAATAGCTATTACTAAAATTCACTTGGTAGCATAGTGGTTATAGTAACGGACTCCAGGCTAAAAGGTCCCGGGTTCGATACTGGCCACTGCCAAATACTCCCCGAATGTATGCAGTGTAAGTACTCGTTAATAAAGGGATTATGAATATCCTGACGGAGCAGTAGCTATGTTTGGTGCTGCCATCTATTGCGGTTTTGCCGAAAATCTTCCGCTCCATAAATCTGGATGCAGCTCGAAGGAAGTCCCTGCCCTTCGAGCCCACTTAATGGTTATTAAAAATAATTTTGGAGCTATTACTAAAATTTGCTTGGTGGCTCATACTAAAAATTTTTAAGTTAGTTATACAAAAAATTCTTTTGTTCGGTTTACAAAAGAAATGCTTGTTTCGCTTGCAAAAAAAAGTTTGTAGTGGTTACTAAAAAATTCTGTGGAATACAAATTTACTAAAACATTTTTAGTAACCTCTTGAATTTTTTTTTTACAGTGTACTATTAGGCCAAGAGCCGAAAAACATTTTGTGTTTTCCAGTTGCCAGTCCTCCATGTTTTCATAGTTTTGATTGTAGGACAAGCACATTGATAAAATTACGAGTGAATCACTGGTGGTACTAATTTTTAGCTCATGTACCACTTCACTTCCTGCAGACATGGATCATTATATTCCTCTATTACTACTCTTCCATATAATAGAGGATTATTTCATGTCTTTGACATCTTAGGCGTTTGTACTGTCAGCTCTTGGACTATATGATGCATTTTGAGGAAGTATTAACATGCATGAAATAGAAGAAAGTTTTGCGATTAACACATCCGACTAATTTTCCAGATGTCTTTCTTTCCAGAATTTCAGCCAGGGGCCTCGCTAAGGGGGGACATGGGGGAGCCTCCCCTGCAAAAGTTTGTACTTGCTGTTACAGTTGGCAAATTTACAAACTTAACTGCAAATTAGTTCAAAACTTTAATTAAAAAAAACTTTAATATTACTTCTATTTCTGATAGATTTGACGAAAATTACCAGTATAACTAGAAATAATATTGAGATTGTTACAAATAAAAACTACGTTACATTTTGTAATTGTGATAACTTGGTAAAATTATAAAACTAGTTGGCAAACGCCGAGAACAATTTATGTTTTCTTTTTTATGTTTTCTTTTCATTGAGTTGGCAAATACTGAATTTTGACTTGGCAATTTAAGACTATCTCCCCCACCAATAAAATGTCTTCGCTAGGGCCCCAATTTAAGCAGCTATGTCATAAAATTTTAATAATACCGCAAGCTAGATTATAAAATATTTTACCTGAATTTTCTTCAGATGTCTCTCTTCTTGATATCGAATTACTTTGACTAGGGCTAAAAAAGTTGCCATTGCAGACCAGATTAAGAGCATCGAATAGCCTTTCACCGCAGAGTCGTATGCCGCCACGCTTTATCCGAGAGGAGGGAATACAGCTGGACAGTGTGATGAGAGAGAGGATAACTGCGACGATACTAAGATGCTGCGTAAAAGAAAACAGAAAAACGTAATCGATGTATACACAAAACAACTTTAAATTAGGGAAAAAAAGGGAAAAAGAAAGGACATTTTTAAATACATGTGTGTTTCAGAAAGAGTGGCTCAGAGCAAAAAATGCAGATATTTGTGATTGCGTTTGTCTGCAGATTGTTTTTACTTTCTTCTATCTTTAAAAGGAGAAAATACTGGATTCGTGAAAATTATCGAAATCTGGTTTTCGACGGCTTTATACGTTTTAGGAGTCAGATGTTCCAAAACATGTGTTTTTACAAAATGTCTGTCTGTCACTCTGCTGCTCTGTATGTGACAAAAATTTGTGGGCGCTCTATCTCAAGAACTAATGCACGGAATTTCACAAAACTTTAGATTCTGTTAGACCTTATTTTTAATTAAAGCTGATTTGTTGTTGGTGAATATCGCTCAATCGGTTGGTATGCTGCCATGTTGCCTTTTTCACGATTTCCGCGATAGCTCTATGTGAGGAATTAATGGACGGATTCTTATAAAAATTCAGATTCTGTTAGTCTTTGATGTAATATAGTGTTGATTACTTTTTGGTGTAAATCGTAGGTGGTGCTGCTATGTGGCATTATTCCTGATTATTGCATTAGTTCTAGCTCAGTAACTAATGCAGGAATTTTCTTCTAACTGCGAATCCAGTTTAGTCTCTGATATAAATTAGTATTCTTTAATTTTTGGAGTAAATCGATCAACAGCTGGCACTTCTGGCCAGAATTTTTTACGATTTCTTCAATGATTCTATCTCAAAAACTAATGTACGGATTTTCATCAAACTCCCGATACAGTTAGAGCTTGATATAAGTTGTTTCTGATTATTCTGATCTAAGTAACTCAAGCGGTGACACTGCTATGCTTCGTTTGCCGAAAATATCAACAT
This sequence comes from Maratus speculifer, assembly GCA_964019185.1. Lineage (NCBI taxonomy): Eukaryota > Metazoa > Arthropoda > Arachnida > Araneae > Salticidae > Maratus > Maratus speculifer. The sequence goes on along the minus strand of OZ025296.1, from coordinate 316,883,688 downwards.
GTATGAGGTAAAAAAGTTTTGGGATTGCCATATCCTACTCGCTTTTTAATTTATATTCCCTTTAAGGCCGCACACTAGGCACAGAAAAAGACCCGGATGATAATGTAAAGTCTATGGAAGCGTTCTTTTCAAATATCTCGCTCAAATTTTAATATTTTTACAGGATTGTTTTTGCACAAGATAGCTGAGGACGATCCACAACTGGCCTAGTTTTTACTTTTTCAATTTTACTTTTATATTTTTTATATTACGATAGTTTCAATTTCAGAACCGGTTTAAACCGGTTTCGGAAGTTAAAGTAATTTTTTTTTTTTAAATCTGGAACCATTGATTTGAAAAGAACGCTCCCATAGACTTTATATTATCATCCAAATCTTTTTCTGTGCCTAGTGTGGGGTCTTAAGGTATGTGTGTGCCTAACTTCAAAACAGATTTTTTTTTTTTTTTTTTTTTTTTTTTTGAGATTTTTATCTAACACATGTTGTTTTAATTAAAACAGGGAATAAAATCACGACTACATATCTTTTTTTATGGAATTTTAATTAACTTTTAGAATTTAGGCAATATTTAGTCAATTTTTTAGTAAAAAATTGCGTTTATGAAAAACTTCTATATCAAAATCTATGCAATATTTTTCGTTTTTTTTTTTTTTTTTTTTTTTTTTTTTTTTTTTTTTTTTTTTAATTATTATTTCAACAGTATATATTCGCAAACCATTTACTTGTCTTATAAAGCAAAATATTGGCAATATCCCTAAAATTTACAACATATTTCAAATTTTGTATACAAAACATGTTTAAAAAAATGTTCAATAAAAACAGCTATTAAATTAACGCATACAAACTTACAAACTATATTTTGCTTCATAATATACCAATAGATGAGCAGAGCCTAGGGGCAAAATTTTATTTCAACATCTAAAAAGCTCTTTAACCCTTTCTTGCGCAGTGTTGCCGGGCCGGCAACACCTAATTTTAATTCCAAACTTGCAAACGGCACCAGTAATATTTTAATATAATTTTGCTTTTACAATGAAAGCTTAAATTAAGGAATTCGTAATGTCTAGACAAGTCCTTTATAAATTCCGGTGTCAATCGAAAATTTCTCATTTTACTAATAGAATTTGCTTGCGCCGGAAAGGGTTAAGAAATTGTGTTTCTCGTAAACGTACACAATGAAAAACTCAAACTAATATTTTGATGTAGCACAAAAAAAAAAAAAAAATGTATAATGTTTGCAATTTTAAAATGATCATATTTGTAGGTGTTTATATATTTATATATGGATATACTATATTACATATAATATATTTGTGTATTAAAATGTATTGTTTACCTTTCTGTGACTCTTTAAATGGTCACTTCCGGTTCCAGAATATTCATTTCAGGTTTATATAATGGGCTATAACTTTGCTTCTATCACTGAACCAAAAGTAAGGCATTTTTGGAATTCTAAATGTCTAAACTTTAATTTAAGAATAAAAATAAAAATAAAATAAAGTAAAATAAAAGTTTTAAACAGCGATTTTAAGGAAGGCACATACCTTTAAAACACACCTTTTTCAATATTATTTGCGTTTGAAATGCTGTAAACGACCATATATTTTTATAGTTATTATAACCCCTTCCCCCCTTTTTCTTCACCTTCTTCGTTTAATAAACTTTCTAATTTTACGTTACTTCACGAAATTACTACTATTATGTAAAAAAGAAATTACTACTAGTAATTTTTGATACAAATTAAAATTTCTGAATTAATTATAATAATAATTAAAAATAAAAAAAATCATGCATGCAAACATGCTCTAATTCTGTCTTTTATAATATTAATTGTAATTAATATGTAATCAAACTTAGTGTTAATTTATTAAAAGTCGCATTATTCAATTAAAATGTTCAAATTTGCAGGTTTAGCATTTTAATCGGCTTTCTTGCCAAGTGACGTCATAATAAAATTCGTTCTTAATGCAATGAAAATAAAAAGAATGATGTAAGTTAAATTGATGGCATAGAGCTCACCGGCTACGCAGACTAATTGTATATTACAGCCTTATATAATAATGTATTTCGAAAAAAAATAAGGAAGGAAGTGGCCCTCCCTCCAATTTTCTTTCTTTATACTTATCATTAAAGCCCCAAAATTAATCAGGGATACGCTTTATCATATAATAAACCTGTATCCAAAATTCGAAGCAAGTCGAATGATTCTGCATAAAAACCCATTTATATAATTTAGGAAACGTTGTCCCCCGTTCCCTCGTTTATAATTAATCATTAAACCTTCAAAACTGTTCAGAAATTCAACTTATAGGAAATAATCTACATCCAAAATTTAAAACAAATCGGATAACTCTGCATAAAACTCTATTTAGCTAACTTAAGGGGGAGGTAATCGCCCTTACCCCCCTTTATAATTAACAAAGGAATACCACAACGAATGAGCGAAGCTTCTTACTATTGTGAACCTGTATCCAAAAATTGAAACAAAATGGTTAATTCTGCATGAAAAACCATTTACACAAATTATGAGGGGTAGTTTTCCCTATCCTATCTTTATACTTATCCAGTGAATTCCATAAAACAAATCAGGGAAGCGCCATTTCAGATAAACCTTTATACAAAATTTGAAGCAAATTGATAAATTTTGCGTGGAAAAACCTAAATTAAGACGGGGAGATTATCCCCTCCATCCCCCTTTTTTAAACTTATCCAATAAACACCCAATACTAATCACGAAGGCCCCTCATTAGAATGATCCTATATCTAAGAATTGAAAGAAATCTACTAATTCTGCAAGAAAAACCCATTTATATAATTTAAGCGGAGGGGCAATGGCCCCTGTTCCCCTTCTTATACTTAACGAATGAACTCTCAATACTAATTAGGAAAGCGTCTTATCATAATAAGCTTAAATCCAAAATTTCATGTAAATCGGATATTTTTATCATGAGTTATCGCGTTACATACGAACGTACGCACGTACATACATACAGAACTGGCGGGCACATAAGCTCTTAGGCTTTGATAGCCTGTGAGCTAAAAACTAACCATTGGAGTCACCGTAATACTTACTCATCATGGCTATGCATAACATAAAATGTGGAAATAAAACATATGTAATCTATTTATGAAGCCCATTGCAATTTCAAAATAAAATTTAGACGTATATTTAAATATTTTTAATACATTAGAAATACTCTATTCCGGAATTGCGGATACCACTTGATTATCCGTCGACCCATTTCGACGAATTATATAAATCGGCAAACTACTCGCAAAATTATAAAAATCGACATAATTTTTATTTTAAATAATGAAAAAAAAATAGTAAAAGGATTAATAAAAATACAGATAAAATGTCCAATTAAAAATCCCTTGCTGACTTAACAAACACGTGTAACCGGTTTAATGTCAAGTGAATGTGATATTTACGATAAGCCTATACTGGCATTTAACCTTATAGTTTGGTGATAGTTTAACCTTATAGTTTGGTCGATAGCATAATCAGGTAGTACCTAACTGCATAAAAGAAACGTCCTTACAACTCTAAAAATCTATACTAATAAAATCCGTGCGCCTCTGTCTGTCTGTCTGTCTGTCTGCTTGAAGCCGATTACAGTTCGCAACGCGGGCGAGTTGGAAGTCGCGAGAGGTGTCTTTCGATTCGAAAAATTCCGGGAAAGTCATTTCGGGCCTTTTCGAGACCGTGGGACCAAAATTAAAAAAGTTATGAATTAAAAACCCCTTAGGAATCGGAACGAAAAGTGTCTCAAATCCGAAACGGCGCTCAAACGGAGCTCCGAGGCAGAACACTGCGCTACCTTGCGGTGAAGAACCTAACTTTTCCCCTTTGGCTAAAAGAAGAAACAGCCGAAAACCGCTTTTTCTACCGGTGCTAATTGCGTTTTTTTGCGCGTTTTTTCTTAAACCATCATGCAGACAGTTTTTAAAGTAGAAAAAACTGATTACATATTCAAAATCTGCGTAAAAATCTGCTTCTGATGAACTAATAAAATACGGAAAAATGTCTTAAGGGCGCGTAGTGCCCACCGTGCAAAACCAAATATTTTTAACGGGATTATGGGCGCGAAGCGACCATAGTTCCGATCCACAATCTTTTTTTTTTTAAGTGCACGTGGCCCACAGTGTGAAATCACATATTTTTAACGGGACCATGGCTCTTTAATTTACTTTTTTTTGTGCTTGAGGATTCGAACACCAAGACTTGCTTATTTAATGAAATTTTTTGCTTATTATATACTGCTTAATACCGAGGTTCGTTTGGAAAAAGTGGCCCAGCTAGCGGGCGTAGCTCGCTAGTGATAATCATATTATCTGACAGCTGACTGCATCGAATTAAGTGTCTCATTTCCAATTAAAATATACATTTGAATTAAAATTTGAATGAAATACAGGGTCATGAAAAAATCGAAGGGTGGGGAAATTAAAATTACAAATATCTCGGCAACAAATTATCCGATCGACTTCATTCTTTATGCAGAATTTGTGTTTTTTACTGTTTTTTTACATTTATTCCTTAAAATAAATAAAAAAATTAAAAAAGAGAGAAAAAGAAAAAAAAAGAAAAGAAAATTTTTGTATACCTTTTATTAGAACGAATATTTCGAGAGACTGAAAAAAATAGTTTCGAATAATCGAGAATATTGATATTTAATAGACTTCTTACCATTATTACATAGTAAGTGCATACCAAATTTCAAGTCTCTATCTCAATTTTTTCGGGAGATAGTGTTTACAGACTCACAAACGGACGGCAATTTTTTTTTCTAAAAATATGTTTTTAGGAATTTCCCGTGTTTCGGAAACGTGTAAATCCTCCAAACAACTTTTTTCGATTTCCAAAGCGATTGTAAGACTTAACCTAAACTACATATGATGGGTAAGTAAAATCAGATACTTTTTTTTCTTTCTACTTAAAGAAAGCATAAAGAAGCCTTCCTTTAATGAAGTCCATTTCGAAGTTTCCGTTTTCTGCTTTTCGTATCATGTCGTCTGCAGGTAGTGTTATATTGCACTTTTTACAAACAACCGCTAGTCATAACAAGTTGGAAATTGCACGTGAAGCGTAGCAAATTAGGTGCGTTCGTACGATAACGAAGTTTTAAAAATATTACTTTCATATGTCAATCTCATAAAATTGTAAATAGTGGATAACAATTAAAACGCTCATCAAACAATGTTCTCCCTATACCATTATGTAATGGAATACTTTTGTGTGGCTTTGTAAATCAATAATAAATGTTCTTTGCACCACAAATTATGTATGATGTACATTATAATATGTACTTTATAGTTGCATATAAATTTTATTAAGTTCGCATGAGTGTAACACGATTAAAATGTATTTGAAACATTTTTTCCCGTTGACCATAATGTAACGGAATACTTTTGATTGTCCCTGCAATTGATCTATGCATCCGATTTTCATATAATTTGAAATAGCTCGACAAAATTATGTAATAATTATGTATTTTAAATTTCAAACGCATAGAATATATTTGAAACTTTTTCCCTATTGACCATAATGTAATTGAATAATTTTGATTGCCCCTGTAATTGATCTATACACACGATTAACAAAATATTTGAAATAACTCGACAGAATTATGTAATAATTGCGTATTTTAAATTTCAAACGATTAAAATGCATTTGAAACTTTTTTCCCCATTGACCGTAATGTAATGGAATACTTTTGATTGCCCCTGTAATTGATCTATGCATCCGATTTTCATAAAATTTGAAATAACTCGACAAAATTATGTAATAATTATGTATTTTAAATTTCAAACGTATAGAATATATTTGAAACTTTTTCCTAATTGACCATAATGTAATTGAATACTTTTGATTGCCCCTGTAATTGATCTATGCACACGATTATCAAAATATTTGAAATAACTCGACAGAATTATGTAATAATTGCGTATTTTAAATTTCAAACGATTAAAATGCATTTGAAACTTTTTTCCCTATTGACCGTAATGTAATGGAATACTTTTTATTGCCCCTGTAATTGATCTATGCATCCGATTTTCATAAAATTTGAAATGACTCGACAAAATTATGTAATAATTATGTATTTTAAATTTCAAACGATTCGGTTGGGTAGTTTTTGCGTTGTTATATGCGGACAGACGGACGGACGGACAGACGGACGGACGGACAGACGGACGGACTGAACGACCACTATAGGTGCTACGTATTATATAATTACGAACGCACCTAAAAAGACTCCAGTTGAGTATAAAGATTACATAACGGTAAAAGTATATGTTTAGTTTATGCAGCTCATTTAAGGGAATGTTCTCCTTTTTTCTGCAGTAAATTGTTTGGCTATTTTTCTTTCAAAAATAAACCACAGTAAAGACACGAGAAATCATGCACATATTATATATGCATGAAAAATGTAACTATGAAAAATGATTACTTAATTAAAATAAAATGTTTGATAACTTAGAAAATAAAGAACTACACACAAATTACCCCCCTCAGTTCTGAGACAAATATTACAAGAGACCACGAAAACTATTTTAAAATAACTGTAAAATATAATACAGTCACTCTCGTTAATTCGAACTCGTCAGGACCACAAGAAATGCTCGAATTAGCCGAAGATAGAAAATATGAAATAAAAACACGTTTATGGTACTATTAGAAAGAAATTAATGTTATAGTGTTTTTTAAATATATTTCGTCTGTTATCATTATAATATGACTTAATAATAAATTAGAATGTATAAATACATAAACTAATTAAATGATTAGAAACGAGCACAATGGAAGAAAAATTTGAGGTGTCACTGATGGCCAGACGGGGCGCAAAGAAAGTGGATATCAAATGCATTGGATTTGATGTATACTCTTTCGGAAAAATTTACACAAAAATCAAAGAAAGAAAGTTATTCAAATTCCCGGAAATCCGTGAGAAAGAAAAGAAAAATGAAAAATCTGAATTCACGTTAGTTCGAATTAAACGAAGTCAAGAGAAAATGAGTTCGAATTAGTGAAAGTTTTTAACGTTATTCTGCCATTGAAAATTTCAGGACTTCGTGTTTAGTTCGAATTAAGCGAAGATTCGAACTATCCGATTTCGAATTAACGAGAGTTGACTGTATATGAATATGTAAAATATAATATAAGTAATATATGAACATCTCCAAAAAAATATCATTCTATATATCGATATATGCATATGATATGCATGCATTTATTTAAAAAAAAAACTCTAGAAATAATTTTAACAATTCTTAAAGCAAATTAATGAGTTTAAAGAATGTTATTTAGTGTCTCCTCCAGGCGACATCAGGTCTGAAGAGGTTAAATGAAAATGAAAAAATCCCTGTATGCCCCTGAGATCAAATGGTCTCCTATCAGGCGGGCGAGTCCGACCCCAATCACGGGCTTGAAGTAGTATCGGGATTAATTTTTATTTCAATTCTTGAGTTCGAGAAAAAATTGGAAATTTTATGTATTCTCAAACTTAAAACAGAAAAAAATTGATGTTTGAGAAAAAGGAATGTATTCTAATTTTTCAAAAGGGTTTTAAATTCCTTTAAAAACTATGTTTAAAAGGGAATTTAATTATTATTGAAGGCATGTAAGAAGAAATATTATGAAATATTGCACGTCGGTATATTAACATAAAGAAGCCGTGTGGTATGTTGTCTATCTCGACTTTTTGTTTGAAGTTCCCTTTCAAAGTCCTGAGTAAAGTCCCCTTTTACCCCTGAGTAACATAATATCTGTGTCTTTCTGCCATAGTTGTTCAGGGATATTTTAAAAGAATAAAAGCTGTGACTTTTGCAGATTTCTACCAGTGGCTGAGAGTGAAAAACAAATTTATTATTTTAAGCAGTTACTGAATGGCAGGAAAATCACGAAACGGTGTCATGGGGAAGTAATTAAAATTTATACGCATTTCTACACTTTATAAAAATGACAGACTTTTTTTAATCTACGAAACCTACAATCCTACGAAACCTACGAAGGGAAATCCGAACCGTAGCTCCCAGCTGTAAACCTGATAGAATGTTTTCGTAACGGATGGTCATTCAAGATTCCGAAAAGTGTTCCTTTATTTTTGAAAACCTCAGAAAATAATGTATTTTTGAAATTTAATGAAGAATTAATTTATTAGCTACTTGGTCATTTTCGAAAATATTTACTGGTAGCTTTTACAATATCTTAATCAACTTTCGATCCACAGAAAATCAATTTTTCTGATTCTATCCATTCTCAAAAAAATATTTTCAGCTGCATAACTGGATTTGTCTATTAACCCTTTATCTACCGCATTATGAATTCATGAAAATTTTACATTCTAAACAATTTTATGGAAATTGTTTAAACTAAGTTAGAAGATTTACATAATTATTTAATAAATTCTTGAAGGATTTTAGAAGAATTGAGGGCATTTCTTCATGAAAAACTATTTACTTAAATTAAGAGAGGTGTCCTCCCATATCCTCCCTTTATAATTATTCAATGAAATCCAAAAACATATCAGGGAAGCATCTTATCACTATGAACCTGTATCCAAAAGTTGAAGCAAATAAGTTAATTCTGCATGGAAATCTATTTACCTAAATTAAGATAGGTAGTCCCCTTCCCCCCCCCCCTTTATAATTATCCAATGAAATCCAAAAACAAATCAGGGAAGCGTCTTATCACTAAGAACCTGTATCCAAAAGTTGGAGCAAATAAGTTAACTCTGCATGGAAAACTATTTACCTAAATTAAGAGAGTTAGTCCCTTCTATCCTCCTTTATAATTATCCAATAAAATTCAAAAACAAATCAGGGAAGCGTCTTATCAGAATAAACCTACATCCAAAATTTGAAGCAAATCGGTAAATTTTGTATGAAAAACTCGTTAACCTAAATTAAGGGGGGTACCCCCATTCCCCCCTTTACACTTATTCAATGAACACCCAATACTAATCGCGGAGTCATTTCATCAAAATGATCCCATATCTAAAATTTTGAATGAAATTTGATAATTCTGTATGAAAAATCCATTTATCTAAATTAAGGGGGGAATAGCCTCACGTCCGCCTGTTACTTATTCAATGAATTCCCAAAGTTAATCATGGAGGTGCCTTCATTGGAATGATCCTATGTCTAAAATTTGAATGAAATCTGATAATACTGTGTGAAAAACCTATTTATATAATTCAAGAGGGGGTTAGCCCACGTTTTTCCCTCCTTATACTTATCCAATGAACTTTCAAAACTAAATCATGGAAACGCCTCAGCGGAATAATCCTGTATCTAAAATTTGAATAAAATTTAATAATTCTGCATAATAAATCCGTTTATATGAATTAAGGGGAGAGGCATTGCCCCCCGTTCTTACCCCTTATACTTATCGAATGAACTTCCAAAACTAATCAGGGAACTGCCTTCACAGGATAAACCTCTACAAAAGTTTCAAGATTTTTATCATGAGTTATCGCGTTTCACACATACATACACATCGGGCGGGCTCAGAAGTTCTCAGTTTTTGATGGCTTGTGAACTAAAAAGTGATTTTCTCTATTGTATTCAAGCTGTTTACAGTAAATTAAACGTTTAAATAATCACTTTAAAACTAACTGCGCATTTTCTATAAATTTTGCATTGGGATTATAAGTATTTTTAAATTCAGGATGACATCTCAGAAATTGTCTTTTTTAATCTTTCTGGAAAAATTGTATTAAAGTTATTTTCTGATTAAATCTTATTTAAGTCGTATTTTCAGAGAAAAAGTGTAAACAGAAGAAATATGAGCAGATAGAACTGACAAGGAAGGTCTCTGTAAGCGCATACTCAGAAAAATTATAAAAAATTCCAGAATATCTCTGTCATATGGATATATAAATCTGTTTAAAAAATAAAATAATATAAAATAAAATAAAATAAATAAATAACCTTGAAGAACTTCGATACTGTGTCCGTAAAAAAATAATGAAAATTTAACTTTTTTGACAATTTATCGTCGTTTGGCAACACAATGAAATTTCGACAGACATTTAATTTTTTCGAAGGACAATTTCAAATCTGCAACTCACTCATTCGCTGTCATGTTTTTCGGAAAAGTAACCTTTTATACCAAAAATAAAAACTCTGTAAAGAGTCTTTTTTTTTTTTTTTTTTTTTTTTTTTTTCTAGTTGGGGCACCCCTTAGGTAGCTTTTTCGTCCTCGCTTATTTGAACTTTATTAACATTTTATCCTGAAATATTTCTTTTTTCGATTCATTTATTTTTCTTTTTCCTTAATTTAAATTATTACTCTATCTTTTTATAATATGTTAGCTAATCTTAAATATTTTAACTGTGGCTTGCCACAACTATGCATTATTCTTATTTTTGCCTTATGGCTCCCTAAGCCCTTGCAACACGGCTTATATTGTTACCCTGGATATTAAGTTGTTTCTTCAACTAGGAGGTCCAATTCTACGAATACATTGTTCATTGTTCATTGTTATTCAAAATCTATAATTTTTCTGGTTAGATATCTATTATATAATTTTTGCCAATTTTTTCGATTCTTTATTAAAAAGCTTTCCTCATTTGAGGTTATTTGCCTTGCTGTATGTAACACGAAAAAAACTTTTATTTAAACTATTTGAGTGTATGTTTAAATTTTATAGTCTTGACCAAATTTAACCTGAAATATATTTTGGAATACCCAAATATGTACCACTAATTTCATATAATTTATAAATATTAAATAGCATTAAAAAAGAAATGAGTAAATAATAAATATTTATGTTAGATTTTACGAAATTAGATATAAAAATATAAGAGTTTACTAACAAATTTCTTAATTTTATTATATTCAGCTGGATTTTACTGTATTTGATGTATTTGATTGTTTTTTCCTGTAAAGTTCCAATGGACTCGTCTAGCAGGCGGAGGTTTAACCATTTAATTGTCGATATTCACGGGCTGCAAGCTTCACGGCTTTTATTCAGAATTGTTTGATTCCCACCAGAGTTATAAAACTAGTCGATGGGGGCCACCGTAATACTTACCCATCATGGATATGTATATGAAAATAAAACATGTGAAAACTATTTATACAATGCATTGCAATTCCAAAACAAAATTTAAATATTGTTAATATACATAGTGATGCTCTATTAAAGAAATGCTGATGTACCAATTTCGACAAATTATATAAAACGCCAAACTACTCAAGGAGTACCGAACTGCGTAAAAGAAACATCCTTATAACTCCAAAAATAATAATTCTATTAACTAACAATTAACTGCGTCGGATTAAGCGTCTCATTTCCAATTAAAATATACCTCTGAATTGAAATTTGAATGAAATACAGGGTCATGAAAAATCGAAGAATGTGGAAAACAGGATTATAAATATATCGGCAACTAATAATCCGATCAGCTTCGTTCTATATGCAAAATGTGTGTTATTTTATTGCCTTTTACGTCCATTTCTTAGAAAAAAAAATCGAAAACTTTTATATACCTTTCATCAGAACGAATTTTTTGAGAGTCCGAAAAAAATAGTTCCGGATAATCGAGGTTGCTGATATTAAATAGGCTTCGTCCCATTCTTACATACTAACTACATACGAAATTTCAAGTCTCTATTTCAATTTGTTCGGGAGATGGAGCGTTTACAGACAGACAGACGGACGGCAAATATTTTTTTTTCTAAAAATATGTTTTTCGGAATCTCCACTATCTAAAACGCGTAAATCCGTCAAATTTTTTTTTTCGATTTTCAAAACGATTGCAAGACTTACCCTATACTACGTATGATGAGTAAGTAATAGTGTAATTGGTTTTATTTGTGTATCATTTTACTTGTCATTAAATACGATGAATATTTTTTTTTCTATAAAGTGGTGGCAATAATGAATTTGAATTTTCAAACCGTAATTTAACACAACCATTAAAGGGTTAACACTGATTAGATCAGAATCTTTAAATGCGTCTTATGTATTTTGTTATTTATAAAAAAGAAAAATTTTCACCAAAGTTACTAAGATTATCTAATAAAGTATATCAATATTATCAATTTTAATGCTAAATGCGATATCCTCTTCAAACGTTCTGCGAAGATAAAAACGTGAACCATATAAAACGTTTCTTAAATATCCAAGTAAGTTGGAAATGCACAGCAAAACTCTTTTGACATAAAAGTAAAAGATGTATTGCCTCATTTACAGAATTATGCTAAAACCACATATACACAGATAATCTATTTCAGAAAAATTAAATAAATATTAAATAAATAGTTATTATTTAGGACCACCCAGACTTCTTTAAGGTTAATACAGTTCATTATTAACCACTTAAAGGTCGCATTAAATTATGATTTAAAAATTCAAATTCATTATTACCACCACTTTTTTGAAAAAAAAAATATATTCATCTTATTTAATGGTCAAATAAAACGATACAGAATAAAACCAATTACACTATTTTATAAAATTGGTAGGAATCAAACAATTCTGAATAAAAACCGTGAAACTTGCAGCCCATGAATGTCTCGGGGGCAACTATTAATTTGTTAAATAAGGTATAATATATGTTACATAAAATGAGCACTTGAAAACATAAAGAGGGGGGAGGGGAGATCGCGATTTTACAGGTGTTTCAGTGAGCATATGGCCAATAAAAGGATGGGAACCAGTTCCTTAAATGTTATATTTTTTAAAATACTGGTACAAATAGAATTTAAAAAGAAAAAAAATAGTTTCCACTAATTGGCCTGCAATATTGTTTTTTTTTTTTCTTTCTTTTCATTGTATAAAACATTCATAGTTATAAAACATTTTTTTTTTTTTTTTTTTTTTTGTCCATGAAGAAAAATCTTAATAGCATTGTATCACTTTAAACTTAGTATATATATTATAATGACTAAATTGAGACAGTAAAATCATCGGAACTTACTTTAGACATGCTTGCACTCGTTCTTGTGGAAAATACTGAGGATTTCTGAGAGAAAGCGGTCACTTTATATTTCGTTAAGAACACACTCTGACATACTATGCAACAGACAAAAACAAATACAATTGTTGATTCGCTTTGTCCAAAATTAAATCATTCGCAACCGGATCTTTGAAGAAGAGATGGGTGTTTTTTGCCCCTGCTTCCGATTGGATTATATGGATTGAAGAAAGCTAATGTTACTTAATTATTCCACATGCGTTCGAATTAGAGAACTAAACATGAGCTCCTTTTCACAGAAATGTTAGGAAAGGAAATGTACTTTAAAGAGATGATTTTCAAAGTTCTATTTTTTAACTTGTTACTCTATCTGCTTGGTCGAGAATGGACGTTATTAATGCCTATCACGTATAAATTGTTTGTCAGTTTTTTGTAAAGGAGTTCAGTACACTAGTGTTCGAATTGAAGTTAAAAATATAATTTTTGAAATAATTAAATATAGTTACCACTGTTAATTTAAAGATAGCTATCATAGAAAACTTGAATAATTATGCATTAATGATGCTTAAATTACATCATTTATCCCTACTAAGTTCATCAATAAATTTCTTTTGCAAGTGGAGCAAGGAAGAATTTATTATAGACCGAGAGGCGGCAGATTCAGATTCAGTTAGGTGGGGAGGCCTACCATATGGCTTGAGCTCAACAAGCCTCACCTAACATTTATTATTATTACAAAAAAAAAAAAAAAAAATACAATTGTTTTACAAATGGTTGCCCAATTTCTTCTGAGCGAACCTAAAGTTTTTACAATATTAAAATGCATAAATTTCAAAATTTAAAATAGAAGAGTTAATTAAGACAATTAAGAGTTTGTGAATGTCTATAAAAATTTTTAGAAGCACTTTTTATTTAGAAAGTTCAACTAAGTTCAACTATCATAAGTATGATAGAGTAAATGTTTTTAGAAATGTTTAAACAGAGATAGGATTTGATAAGCTTGCTAATGCGCAAGTTGAAATACATACTAATTCTTTTCAACGAGGGTGATGCAGTCAATTATTTCCTGTAATAATTTCGGACATTTCAATACATATGAAAAACACTCATTTAATTTCATATTTGATGGCTTTCGCAGATGAAAGGTTGAAGTTAGTGGACAATTTAACATGAAATGCAAGGAGGTACTTCTGTTCCCAGAAGTACAGAGGTCAGAATCTACTTTATTAAATTTAACTAGATATGAAGAAAAAGGACCATGATTGGTAGCGAATAAATATAGATTTCGATGAAAAAGTAAAAAGTCTTCTGAAATTTTCGGTAGAAGTTCGTATGTGTATCTGCCGGTATCTGCATAGTCCCAATAATTTTGCCAGTGTTGAAGCGAATCTAGCTTTAATTTTCTTTTTACCGAGAGGCGGCAGCACAGACAATCACATCATCGAGTTCACCAATGAAAACCTGGGATTAATCAAATTCCGATATGCATATTAAAAAGCAAACGGTCTGCCAAGACATATTTTAGTGGAAAACATTTAAAATTTTGATTTCAGAAATTGATTCATAGGTTTACCATTGTGCTTTCCTGCATCCAAAAGTATGAAAATATGGAGGACTTGGAGCAGGAAAACATAATGATAAACGTATGAATCAACCGCTAAAATCGGGATTTTAGCTTTTTCCACCAAGATATGACTTGACAGACCGATTGCGTTTTCATATACGAATCAAAATGTAACTAATCCTACGTTTTCATCTGTGGACTCAATGCGATGACTGTCTGTGCTGTCGCCTCCCGGTTTATTAGCTTTAGTTAAAAATTTTGTTCTGGCACACCTCGGTATTGTGCATCATGGCTCTTCCTGTTTATTTAGAGTTCTTTAGACCGGAGTTCTGACTCAGGCAGAGGAAAGGTTTCATTTTTCAATATATTTAATTAAGTTTTATGAAATAATTTAAAATAATATTAACAATTTATAAAATATGATTTTGATAAATCATGCGGTAAAGTGATTGTGATTTTAACGAATTTCATATTTTACAAGATTCCTGTACAGTGAATTAACTGAATTCACTGATGTTATTTTGATTTCTATGGGCTCGAAACTGTCATACACGCTTTATAGTGACAGCGGATTTAACAAAATTAATCTATTTCATATTCACGCGGAGAAAATATTAGAATATTTAGCAAAATTTCATAATTAACCATTCCAGTTTTTAAAATAAAATGAATGAGCTTAAAAATTAACTTATCTATCTTAATGGTACTCATCAATTTTGATTTCATATCGATATAGTTTTGTTCATTTCTTTATCAATGCCGTATTTAAACAATAGAAAATACTAGTATTCAGGATATATTTAAAGCTATGGAACACAAGGCAATCGATTTGGATATTTTCCGCTCACATATGAAACACCCTTAAGAGTGTATTCGAGAAAACGGTTTACCATCTTCAACAGCTCGAAATTTTCCGATACAATTTCAGACACATTTTTAAAAGTAGAATCATGAAACTTGCTGAGGGGATTTTTGAAGAGACATATAAGGTGCCATGTGATGTCTTTTTGCGCTCGATTCATTAGAATTTGATTTATACACAATTACCTTCTCAGTATGACCCTTTTTTTCATTCGCAGATCTCCCGCTTCGGAAAATTCGGTTCAAAATGCTGTTTTTGATTGCTTTTTCTGCAATATTTTTTGCATTTATCAGAGAATCGATAGTTACGGCACCTTGTGTACTTTCTAAATAAGAGAATTTGAAAGTTTGGTGCATTTGAGAGAAAAAATGAATTTAACCCATTAGTGCCTAGCGTCCCTTTTTAGGGACGCTTCAAAAGGTACATTCAGCACTGTTTTTGACACCGGTAAAAAAGAAAAGCAATAATTATTTTATTTAAATGATGCATTTTCGTGATTAATGAACTAAACTTTAATCTTCTAAAAATAGTGGTGCCAACCAAATAAATTTTACGCAAAAGATGCTGGGCACGAATGGGTTAAAAATAAATCGGAAAATAAGCAGTTTGAATCGAAATACACCTTTAACTAATTTCTACGTCCTACACTGTTAAAAATTTTCCTCTAGTTTGAACCGAATTTTGGTGCTCAGTAGCTGCCACCATAAGATGGTGAAATCTCGTACCAACACTTGGAGCTTCCTATTTCAATCGCGTTCCAACTATTGGAACTATGCTTCAACAGGAACGCAAATATTGGTTCAAGATTCCACCATCTTACTATGGCAGCTATTCAGCACCAAAAATTGGTTCAAATGAGAACAAGATTTTTAACAGTGTACACTGTTAAAAGTGAAGGTGACAAACCGGTGCCATTTGGGACCCGGAGGTGAAAAGGCCCTAGGACCCATTGGAACCCGGGGCATTTGGAACCCTAGGGTGCCATAGGGGCTTGGATATGTGGTTGCAGTGCCGACAGGTCTCTTACTGGGTGATTGGAGCTAAATAAGGTGCTATGCACTTCGTATTGGCAGCAATGTGGTACCTCATCGAGTGACTGGAACCATGCGCATGCGCTGAGACGTGTGTCTTTCTGTTTTCTGTGACGGCAAGTAAAATCTATCGCTATGAGTGAATGATGGTGAGCTCGATGGCCGAGCGGTTAGAACGCTGCACTGTTAAAAATAAAGGTGACAAACCGGTGCCATTTGGGACCCGGAGGTGAAAAGGCGGTGCCATTTGGAACCCTAGGGTGTCATAGGAGCTTGAATATGCGGTTGGGGTGACGACAGATCTGTTACTGGACGATGGGAGCTAAATAAGGTGCCATGCACTTCGTAACCACCTCATCGGGTGACTGGCAACTTGCGCATGCGCTATGACGCGTGTCTTTCTGCTTTCGGTGTCGGCAAGAAAAGTTTACGGGTGTGAGCAAATCAAAACATGTGTGTAAATTGGCGATATTAATTGAGGACTAACCACTGAGCTACAATGAAACAACGAGGACTTAACGATCCGATTTGAGCGACCAGTGAACAGGGCAAAGTCTGATTAAAGGTAAGATTTAACTTTATTTTATTTTGTTTTATTGTTACGTTAATTTATCGTACATCCCTATAAGTAATGTCATAAAAAAGCAGTAAATTAGATTTTTTTGTTAGTATGATTGATTGTTAAGTTTATTATGTGAAGCTACAAGCTACACTCTCACCAAAATACCCGCTTGCTAATGTTAAACCTATGAGGTAGTTATTTTACAGTTTCTCGTTTACATGTCAGTATGTTTAAATGATTTATCGAGGCCTTAGCTACCGAGGAGCAATTGGAGCAAACTGCTCTAGGCACGGGAATCCTAAGGGCGCACAGTTAGAAAGAGTGAAATGAAAGATTGTAAAAATATTTACATATTTTTTCATTCCAAATCAGTTATTATAGACGAATCTTGTTGCAATCGGAATATTCTATGACCATTTTACCTTGTGTTTAAAATCAACTGTTTAGATTTAACCCTTAACTGCTGTTAGTGGTCTCAGACACCGTGAGTTTTTCAAATTTCACAGTTTAACTTGTAATTTTTAGTTTAACTATAGATACTGGTCAATTTTTTTTAGTTTGGAGTCTTATTACTACCTCTAAATACTTTTGAATAGTTGAATTTGATTTATAATATTCTTGTACATAAAGTTTAATACATAAATAGTATTCTGAGAATTAATGTAACATTTTATTCATCTTCAGATTAAATGGTCTGACAGACAGCTCACAGTAGTTATGTAACAATTTTTGTCAGAGCAGTTAAGGTTAAAATATGTTTTTCCGTCTATATACAGTTAAAAGCAATTAATTTTATTCGCGAAGTTTTAATTTTAACCTTTACACGGGATCTCGGACAGCATCTGGCCGGCTTTGCATATATTGTCGGATAGATGCTATCCGAACCCCTCCAGTAAAGGCTAATTCACACCATATTGCAGCCTCGCGTAACTTCTCTAATATTGTTTCAGTATACCTGATTTGTCTTTATTTGAGAGGGGGGGGGGGGTAACTTTTTCATTTAAGACAATTGAATAGTTGCAAATCTTAAAGTAATCAAAACTTATTTACAGGGTTTTCATTATTAATATTTTCCTTATTAACCACCATTATTTCCAAAATAATCTTCATAATAAGATTAGATCGGGAGGCGGTAGCACAGACAATCATTTAATCTCATTTAAGGACAAAAATCACGGATAAAACCTCGATTTGCATATTAAAACGTTATTAGTCAGACAAGTCATACCTTGGTGGGAAATGCCTAAAAACCCGAATTTAGCGGTATCTTGGGTTTACCATTACGTTTTCTTACTCCTAATTCTTCATATTTTCATTCTTTTAATTTCATTATCTTTCAAAAGGTGAGAAAATGTTAGAGTATTGAATTGAATAAACCTTATGATCTGATTATCGGCTATGCAGATTTACACCCATTTTTTTTCGAAAGTATTCTTTCGCATTAAACCTTATTTAGTAGCAGAATTTTATGGTTAAATAAAATAAAATATTTTTTTTCAATAATAGTAATTTAAGTTTGATTAGACCGTAACCAGTCCCGCCCCCCCCCCCTTTCTCAATCATCAACATCATCCGATATGACAAATTTGTAGTCATGAACATTCAAATTATAAAAGGAAAACAATCTGTATTTACTCCACTGAACTTTCAGAATAGTTTACAGAATTAGTGTGTGTTCAAAAAATATAACAATGAATAAAAACTTATATCGTAATTTTACATAAATGTGAAAATTTTCCGCAGATGATGAAGATCTCGTGTTTTAAAGGCGATTTTTGCACTGTCATTTATAAATCTTAAACATTTTTCTAATGACATAATTTTTAACAATCTTTCATTCCACCCGTTCTGAAACAAGACCAATAAACAGGATTGGCTTTTTACCGGTAAAAACCTGGGGAGAAGGTGGTAAAAACCTAAGGATATACAATAAACTGTTACCCTTAAACTGTATTTTAATACTATTGATAAAAATTCTATTTTCATGTAATTGGTGTATTAATATATAATATCTATATAGGGGAGAGTGGGGTGGTGTGGGACTTTTTTTTTACAAAAGTAAGAATTTTATATATATATATATATATATACAAAAAGAAAAAAAATCAATTTATAGCATGCAAGGTAAAACACTTTTTAATCCTCCTGAACAATATAGAAACATAACGTGAAAATACTATTTTATTTTAAAAAGAAAGTAAGTTTCAAAATATGTCTCATACCTCCTCATTAAGAGTTATGGGATAGCAATAATAAAAAAAAAAGCTATAAGGCACAAAATAACCTATAGTGTCGGTAAAATAAACAATCAAACAAAGGTTGTAAGTTGATAATGTATATGCCACAATATAAGCTTCCAGTATCTTCATGACTGGAATGAAAATTCAGGATTCTCTGTCATAGGTGTCATTAAGGCCCCACACTAGGCTCAGAATGTAAAGATGATAATGTAAAAGTTTGTAGGAGCGTTCTTTTGAAATACCTAACTCAAATTTTAATATTTTTACATGATTCTTTTGAACAAGATAGCTGAGGATGATCCATAACCGGCCTAGTTTTTATTTTTTCGATTTTGCTTTTATATTTTTTGTATAACGATAGTTTCAATTTCAGAACCGGTTTAAACCAATTTCTTAAGTTAAAGTAATTTTTTTAAAAAAATCTGAAACCAAAACTGAAAAAATAAAAACAACGCCGGTTGCGGATTGCCCTCAGCAATCTTGTGCAAAACAATCACGTAAAAATATTAAAATTTCAGCGAAATATTTGAAAAGAACGCCCCATAGACTTTGCATTATCATCCGGGTCTTTTTCTGTGCCTAGCGTTGCGCCTTAAATAATCATCAATTTATTTACATTTTGAAGTATGAATGCATATATTATCAATGTTATAATTAATATATTATCCTCTAAAAAATTTGCATATTAGCAATTCGCATTATTATTAATTAAAAAAAGGAACTGGGCGCGTCCCATTCATCCCTTTTCTGGCATGTCCCATTCCTCGCCACTTCCTTGTTTGTGTTAAACTTCTTGTTCAAACAAAAATGCTGCTTTAGGCTAAGTTTAAATTATGAATAATATACAGTATAATGTTCCATAAATAGGGAAACAATTACATTTATACATAAACAAGCCTTTAATACATTGAGAGCAAATAAATCAAATTTAAATTGGATTTTTGAAATATTTTTTTCTTTCATACATTTGCAAGTCTATGCATATCAATTTTTTTTGTAAACTGAAGAATGGATTATCATTGCTTCATCTTGTATGCGATCGATGAAATGTTTAGAATAATGCACAAAGAGAAAAACCTACAGTCCCATTCCACCCGACTTTCCCCCATATAGCAAAAGGGGAAATAAAGAATTAGCCAGTTCCCTAAAGCTCCTGATATACACTATATGGCCAGAGATGACCGTCCACTTGCGATTTTAGACATTTCGTTAAATATCTAGAAAAATGTATGAGGAATTATCCTGAAAATCTTAGTGTATAAATATAATACACTACCTGGCCATTGATTATCGTCCACTTGCGATTTTAGACATTTTGCAAAATATCTAGAAAAATACATGAGGAACCCTGAAACTCTCAGTGTATAAACAATATAGTACAGGTCATCTATTTCCGTGAAGATTTTTTCCAGAAACTTTATAGGGGACCGCCAACAAATTAAAAAATGTATGAATATCTTTTGGATAACCCTGTCAAAACTAATGCATCAAAAGCGCTCAAACTGTAGATTGTGATTAAGTGGCCTATTGTTATAAACTGTATTCATTTTTATGTCGATAGCATGTATACTCGTAAAGAAATGAAGGTTTTTATAAAAATACTCCCAATTTTTTCCGAGATTTTTGCTTATAATTTGCAGAGTTCTTAATATAAAATAATAATATTTTCTGAAAATGAGACAAACAACATTGCACATAATACCCTGTAATCAGAATTAAAAAATAATAAAAACTATATGAAAAATGAGTAGGTTTACTAAATAATTTTTCACTGCGAATGCGTGAACGATATCAAAACTTCATTTGCATATTATGTTAGCTAAATGTATAGAGCAACTTTTGTGATAGTTGCAAAATCATAGCTTGAAAATTCTGAAAATAATCGTCAATAGAATCACTTAAAAATCCGTTATTTCCAAAATGAAGCAAAAAATAAGGGTTGTATCCATATATTCATTGATTAGTGTCAATATAGAATACACAATACGGAACTTACTAGTACATTTGGATACAATCCCTCATTTTTTTTGCTTCAGTTTGGGAACAATGGATTTTCAACTTATTATATTGACGATTATTTTTAGAATTCTCAAGCTATGATTTTGCGACTTTCACAAAAGTTGCTCTATAAATTTAGCTAACATATATGCAAATGAAATTTTAATATCGTTGACGCATGCGCAGTGAAAAATTATTTGGTAAACCTACTCATCTTTCATACAATTTTTATTATTTTTTAATTTTGATTACAGGGTATTATGTGCAATGTTGTTTGTCAGATTTTCAGAAAATATCATTATTTTATATTAAGAACTCTGCAAATTATAAGCAAAAATCTTGGGAAAATTTGGGAGTATTTTTATAAAAACCTTAATTTCTCTACGAGAATACATGCAATCAACATAAAAATGAACACAGTTTATAACAATAAGCCACTTAATCACAATTTACGGTTTGAGCGCTTCTGCTGCATTAGTTTTGACAGGGTTATCCAAACGATATTCATTATTTTTTAATTTGTTGACGGTCTCCTATAAGGTTTCTGGAAAAAATCTTCACGGAAATATATGACCTGTACTATTATGTGTATACACTGAGAGTTTCAGGATAATTCCTCATGTATTTTTCTAGGTATTTAACAAAATGTCTAAAATCTCAAGTGGACGATAATCAATGGCTAGGTAGTGTAGTACAAGTCATATATTTCCCTGAAGATTTTATTCCGAAACTCCAATAGGGGACCGTCAACAAATTAAAAAAGAATGAATACCTTTTGGATATCTTTTGGATAACCCTGTCAAAACTAATATAGCATTTTTATGTCGATAGCATGTGTACTCGTAGAAAAATTAAGGTTTTCTACGAATCCGAAAAACAGTCTCAAATTTACCCAAGATTTTTGCTTATAATTTGAAGAGTTCTTAATATAAAGTAAAATTCTATTCAGAAAATGTGACAAACAACATTGCACACAATATCCTGTAATCAGAATTAAAAAATAATAAAAATTGTTCGAATATTGAATAGGTTTACTAAATAATTTTTCACTGCGCATGCGACAAAGATATCAAAATTTCATTTGCATATTATGTTAGCCAAATGTATAGAGCAACTTTTGTGAAAGTCGCAAAATCACATCTTGAACATTTTAAAAATAATCGTCAATAGAATACGTTGAAAATTCGTTATTCCCAAAATGAAGGAAAAACACGAGGGGTTGTATCCATATATTCATTGATTAGTGTCAATATAGGATACATAATAGGAGCGTACTAATAAATTTGAATAAAATTCCTCATTTTTTTTATTATTATTACTGGTATGGAATATTTGTACATGTTAGGGAAATTCGTTGCTAATCTGGAATAGACACTTTGTTGCAAGATATGTTTTGTAAATATGGTTAATAATGTAAAACATTTGTAACTCTTAATGATAATACAGGAAAAGAATATCTGAATGACAAGTATGAGTTGGTCATGTAATTTTCTCGTGCTGTCCGAAAATAGGCAATAAAGAGGAAAGTGCCCAGTTAAACTGATGGCATTGAGCTCGCAGGCTATGCATACAACTGTATATTATACTCTTATTTCAAAGAATAATGCCCTTCCAAAAATAAAATAAATCAACTGTAAGTTATTGGACAGTGGATTAACTGCCATCCCTCTTTATACTTAACCATTGAGCCCCTAAAACTAATCAGGGAAGTGCCTTATCAGAGTGAGCCTATTAACAAAATTTTAAGAAAATGTGATAATTCTGCATATTTATATAAATTAAGGAGGGTAGCACTCTCTTCTCCCCCCCCTTCATATTTAACCAATGAACCTCCAATGCTAATCAGTGAAGAACCTTATCAGAATGAAACTACATATAAAATTTGAAGCAAATCGGATATTTATATAAAGAGTTATCACGTTACATATAGAACCTGTGGGCACATTAGCTGTCAGGCTTTGATAGCCTTGTGAGCTATAATTTAAATTTTATTTAAATTTTATTCTTTCTTTTTTTGTTTATCTACCATTTTTGCTGTACTTTGATGATACATTTTAATTGGACTGTCTTCTTGTGTGTTTTCCTTAATGTGTTATTATTATTATTTCAGATAGTGAACTTGCATTTATAGTACTTACATTACCATCCTTGATACAAGAAAAGTTTCCGACTCTTTATCATGAAGAAGGTGCAGAAATTTCTGTGTTTTAATGTGCTCCGGAACTCAAGCAACTTGTTAAATTACTCATGCTATGTATTAATTTTATATAAACAGTTAATTACAAAAACTGATAATTTTATAAGCTTAGTTACTTTGTGGTATGCATTATTTTGGTTGTTTAACGTTAACTATAGCAAAAGCCAATTTAAATTTTTATCATTTTTATTAGATACTTATGTCTCCAAAATTTTCTTAGTGGCATCAGTTCCACATAGTGTTACGTCTTTGTTTAATAATATTTAATACATTCTTGGTGTTTACAATAAAAAGATTATTTGAACTAAAAGGTTGTTTTTTTTAATTCAGTGTTTTATTCCTTTCATTATAATTACTCTTTGGATTAAAATTTCAGATGCAATAAGTCAAAATACAAAAACAATTTGGCAGAAAGTGTTTTGATGTGGATACAGCACTAGAAATCAGCAGTCGTTAGTCGCCAAATGAAACTAAATTATAGAAAAATTATTCCTAGTCGTCAAATCTTGATAGCTAGCTTTCTTTAATTTTTTTTAGCAAATACTTTCATTTGTATTTTAGCATACATCCCCCCCTCAGCACCATGACATCAGCACGTGTCTTAAAAATTTTGAACCTGTCAATAACCTCTAAGTTAACTTCGCTTTCACCAATGACTAATAAAACTGGTCCTTGGATATTACACCCCTGTAAACAAGATTTTCTTTTATTATGAGATATTTCTGCATCCTTATATGTTCCTAAAATAAGAAACTGTATTAAAATTGTTTTAAAATTTTTGTATTCCCTTTCTCAAACAAAAAAAAATATGTGTGATTTGGAAATGTTTTAAATGCCACACCATAATTGGCAACCAAAGATTCATTTATTTGCTAACTTTTTATTTTCTGATGCACTGTTACTCTCAGATTTTTTAAAAATTAGCTTATCCCTAATTATATCTATAGCTCATATTTTCTCTCTGTGGACATATTTGCTTGATTATCTGTTTTGTATGCATATTAGCTTTATAAAAAGAATAAATTTTTCCAGAATCCAAATATTGTAGTTTAATCAGTTTTCATACTTATGGAAAGTCAGTTTTTATTTTGTTTAGTAAGAAAAAGGTGTTTAATATATAAAGTTTCCTCCCCACTTCCCCTCAATACATTAAAATTAAATATGCAATGCAATATTATTACTATTAACATGGCTGTGAAAAGAAATAAGAAAATATGAAATGCAGTTGGCACATCGAAAAAAAATTGTAGGCATTATTTTGACACCTTACATACAGTTCTTAATTTCTAATCCTGTGTGGATATATGCTATAAAATATGGATTTGCATAAGTTCACTATAAAGGTAAGTACTACATATATTGTAAAAATGATTTTTTTTTTACTCAATTTCATCTGTGATTTTACCACAACCATAAAATGAACTTATTTTCTATAACTCATTTCACAGCTTGATGGCTAACTTTCTGGAAGAATTTTAAAGAATATGAAGTATTCTTACTAATTTAAAAGTTACACAACATTTATTACATATTCTTTTCTAATTTGTGTTTTACATCTTTTTAATTAGATACAGCAGGGTAGCTGAAAAAATATGTGTGCGTTGTTTGACATTGATATTTCACAACTAAAATCTGAAAAATGCCTATTTTAAAATTTTGTAGCATTTCTTCTATTATATGAAAATCTTAATCCTCCGAAAAGTTCACAACAGTTAACATGATCAGCAACTAATATGTTCAACGAAGTGTTCGCCTCATGGAAGCAAAATAATTTTAATGGAACTTCCAGCAGCATTGGGGCCTTCACATGGAGCAAAAACAACATTGACCTTCAACACCCATCTGCGTGGATATTTAATAACAGGTGTATTGCCTTCGAACAATCAGATCTTAACTCACTTGACTTCTGTAGAAAAGCTAGAAATAGAAAATCCCCAGTTTGCATTGTATGTGATGCGAAATTATCAAGGCATAGAATGATTTAAATCAGAATTATCTACAGCGGACTGTGAATTCTGTGATCTTTCGTTTTCAAACTTGTGTAAAAAATAAATATCAAGCCAGTGAACAATTTGTTAAAATATTGTTATTTCTTTTATTTTTTTATTATTAAATTATGGCATATATTTTACAGGATATAGCATTTTTCTGTGTCCCCATACTTTTCAGTTGCCCTGTATATAAAATAATGAAAATACATGTCAAACAATATACTATGTGTCAAAAAAGATGGTTACGAATTACTTCTGAAACTATAAGAAAATTATAAAAATATTCATATGAAGATAGATAATTCAATTTGTACTTTCTCTTATTTTGGAGTCAAAAAACATAAAATTTTTATAATGTTCCTGCATCTAAAAATGCCCAGTCACAAAAATAGTTACTGGCCCTTTCTTAAACATACCCAAAAAGTTTGATCCAAACATATGAGTTAGAGACAGTCAAAATCATTATTTATTTCATTTTACAAAAACTTCAAAACATAAAATTGAAAATCAGGCTTCAAATTGCATGACAAAGTCACAATATTTGACTCTAACTCAGTGATTTTTAGAGGCAGAAAAGAGGTGTAGAGGTCCTGTAAATTTTTCGATTTATTCTAACAAAACCTTTTGGGTATGACTAACAATGCAATAGTGATGACTTATGATTGGTGATTTTGAAATGCAAAGACTGTATAAAATATTAAAATTTTGAATTTTTCTTAAAATACTCTCCATGTAAATGAAAGTACAATTTGAATTCTCTGCCTTTCTATGATTATTTTTGTAGTTCATATTATCCCTCTCTGAGTTACAAAAATATGCTACAATTTTTCTTTGGACACCTGATAATGAGTTTAAAAATATAATATTCCATAAATCTAAAAGAAAAAAAAGGCTCAAAATATAGACTGATCATGATAATTTTCTCTGCAGAATTCAATTTAAAAATGGGTAAACACTTTGTATTTCATGATTCAAACCAATACAATTTCTTGACAAGCAGGGGGGAGGGGGGTTGCAACTGTGGGCCATAGATTGTGAGTGCTATTTCTTGTAGGATGCCACAGGGCACACTGGATTATGTGTTTCATCCGTTCACCCTCTGGGGCACCCTGGATAAGTGGTATCATTATTCTCCCCTGAGATGCCATTCTTTCACCCCTTAAGGTACCCTGGATGAGGGGTGCCATTACCCTCCCCTCAGATGCGATCCTTTCACCCTCTGGGGCACCCTGGATAAGGGGTGCCATTACTCTCCCCTGAGGCGCCATATTTTCACCCCCTGGGGCACCCTGGTTAAGGGGTGCCATTACTCTCCCCTGAGATGCCATCCTTTCACCTCCTGGGGCACCCAGGATAAGGGGTGAGATTATTCTCCCCTGTGGTGCCATCGTTTCACCCTCTCGAACACTGTGGATAAGGGGTGCCATTATTCTTCCCTGAGGTGCCATCCTTTCACCCCCTGAAACACCCTGGATTAGGGGTGCCATCCTTTCACCCTAGTTAAGGGTGCCATTTTAGCTCCTCTAGGGGTGTCACCAGTGAGACAAGCCTTTCACCCCTAAAAGGTGCAATGTGTCACCATTAGTTTTAACAGTGTGAGCTTGTAATCAGACGTTGTGAGTTCGAATCCTTCGACGGCCAAAAGTCGGTTTGTATATTTTTTAATTTTTTATTATTGAACACTCTGGATTAAGGGTGCCATCTTTTCACCCTAATTAAAGGTGCCATTCTGGCTCCTTTAGGGGTGTCACCAGAGAGACAAGCCTTTCACCCCTAAAAGGTGCAATGTGTCACCATTAGTTTTAACAGTGTAACGCGTACGCCTGGCGTTTTCTAATGTTTATTACTTTCCTAACATGCGAAATAAATGGAATGATCCACTTCGTAGGCATTAGAGCATAAAATTGAACAACTCGTATAGTGCTTTTAGCGTAAATATCTAGTGTCATTCTCTGGCTATGGCTCATTTTAAAAAATGCGAATTGAACAAATCAACCATATACATTATAATTTTTCATCAATATTCATTTTCAAGTACTATATTATGCACCAGTTGACATATAAAAATGAATTAAATTTCATATTTTAGAAAATTCAAAATTTATAAATATCATTGCCATGTCTCAAAATTAAACTAGGATTCAGAGAGTAATTAAAAGTTAAGACTTCCCAGTCTCAAAATTAAGACTCAGAAGATCAAAAACGAATTAGAACGGGCTAAAATTAGAACTAAAACAATAATATTAAACGCGAAATAAATTCGGAATTATTGGATCAAATAATAAAAATTGCTTAAACTTTATTTCTTTATAAACTTATTGCTTAAACTTAAAAAAATATATTTTTAAACACACAACAACTCGAAATTTTTGGATAAATTTTAGCGTCTAAATTCTGTCATAATATCTGTTTTGTCTAAATTATCTGTAATTCTAAAAAAAAAAAGGTATACACACATAAGCGACGTCCAACAGGTGATAAATTCGACTTTTCAGAGAAGTATTAGCACAACCCCTTTTGAGTTGATGTTTGGTTACTAAAATGAAACTAAAAAATAGCATTGAGATTACTAGCCTTCTGAAAGCTGAAATACAATCCGATTTTACTAATAATCGCGAAGATTTGAGAAAAAATTCTAAAAAGCAAATTTTAAAAGTCCAAGAAGAGAACCGTAAAACTTACAATCTCAGACGAAAAAAAAACCTAACAAATTTACACTTAAAAATATGGTTGCTATAAAACGCGCACAACAAGGTCCAGGTTTGAAGTTAAAACCAAAATATTTAGGTCCGTATAAAGTCATAAAGGTAAAAAATAATGACACCTACGACGTAAAGAAACTTTGATTTAATGAAGGTCCCATGGTCACCAGTAGTTGCGCAGAGTTACATGAAACCGTAAACGGACAAAGTTTAACAAAAAAAAAAAAAAAAAAAAAAAAAAAAAAAAAAGAATTTTACCGATTGTGACATTATTCCGACTATGACACACCACTGGACTGACAACTAAAAGGATTTTGAGTTAATTATTCCCGAAAAGACGTAAGTAAAAAGAAGACGAAAAGACGTAAAAGAGAAGAAGACGAAAAGGCGTAAAAGAGAAGAAGACGAAAAGACGTATAGTAAAAAAAAGACGTAAGAAAATAAAGACGAAAAGACTTCAGAAAATGAAGACCAAAAGACGTAAGAAAAAAAAGACGACGAAAAGATGTAAGGAAACTAAAAGAAGAAAAGACATAAAGAGAAAGAAGAAGAAGAAGAATATTTTTTAAACGAAATAATTTAGATTTTCATCATGACGAGTTCTTTTTTTTTTCAAATAAGACTTTGGATACTGCTGTTTTTTTTCTCATCTTTCCAGGTGATCCAGCTGCTATTACCACCAAACCGAGATGCATTCTTGTCGAATGTAACATCAGGCTGGCCGTATGTGAGAGCGACTTTCTTACTCCTACAGCATGGCAGCTATATGTCCTATTTCCAAACTCCGACGATAAAGACAAGGTCCTACAGCACGGCATATATATGTCCTATTTCCAAACTCCGTCGATAAAGACAAAATCCTACAGCACGGCTGCTATATATCCCACGCAACTAGATGAAAGCCGTGACTAAGGGCTGACACTTAAAAACTGAAGTAAGAGCAGCGTGAGTCGAACGTTGGTTGTTGTTTTGGAGAGATCGACGCGGAATGATGAATTCGCATATATTGGAACATTGAACTGCGATGTTTGGGATGTTTGGGATTTATTTGTAAATAGACTTATGTAAATAATATTCTTTTTTGTAAACATTTAATAGTTAATAGGAATTCTAAAATTTTAACAGTGACAGAATCGACTTTATGTCTCTCAGTTTACTATTGATTTCAAGAACTTAAGATTCTAGATACATATTCAATTTATAGTGATATTTATTTCCGAAGCAGTATGTTTCAGATTTTTTATTTAACCTAAACAAATAAGAATAAACAAATTCACTTATTTCTGAAATCTCCGACCATGAATATTAATTTGATTCACTTAATTTATATCCGAAGTACGGAAAAAGTTTAAAACACAATTTTCACAAATTCAAGGCGCATTCTCTGTAATCGGCAGCCCAAAGAAAACTATTTAATTACAGTCGAGTCTCTATATAACGAAATTCACCGTTCCAGTAAAAAATTCGTTATATAGAGAAATTCGATGTATAGAGAATGATGTTAAAAAATGGTATTTAATGTGTGAAATTTGAACAAATATTATTTTTGATCTTTTGAATTAAGAATTTGAAATGTTTAAAAGTAAATATTAACCCAACATTTTATTTCTTAATTATTTAAGCTGGTTCAATAAAGAGAACAGACATTTATTTGAAAGCTTATTGAAAATCAAATAAGGAAGACTTGCATTAATTTCAGACAAAGAAATCTGTAATTTTTTGTTGTTTTGATTTTAAAGTTGTTACGCACCCCCCCCCCCCCAAAAAAAAAGCTCCAATTTCAGCAAGGAATGAAAAATTGTAAACATTTCCCACCATTTGAAGGCCTCTCTTATGTGCCTCGCATTGATTCGTCTCTTATATGTGCATCAATCCAATTGACACTGTTTTGAGATGGAAGTGGAAAGGTGTGTGGGAGGTGGGATGAATTCGTTGGATTTAGAGAACAAGGAGAGAAATAATATATATATATATAAAACTCAGCACCGACGATAAATCAAAAATAAATGATGGAAAATTGATTCCATATGATTTCGAAGCTTTTTAAAACTGAATAAATTAAGACCAATTTATGAAAAAATTCGTTATATGGAGATAGATATTTCGCTATATAGAGACTGTTTTTAATGTAATCGTGCGAAAAGGGGACCGTTCCTATTAAAAATTCGTTATATAGAGAAATTCGATAGAGTTTCGTTATAGAGAGACTCTACTGTATTTGAATACACACTTTACTCACTAAATACTCATTTCGGAGGAATAATTTATTTAACTTCACGATTATGTCAAATAAGTCAGAAATTGCATGTCAAACGTAGCAACACTTTCATACTAATGACAAAGTTTTTTTAAATAGTTAGATCTTGGTGTAATAGCATACAGTATTTCGGATACAGTAGAGTATCCGAAATTTTCTGTGTGTCCCTGTAAATATTATCTGCTTTCTCTTATACAGGAAGTAATTTGTAGCAAACCTCAGAAACGTATATCGATTTTATAAATTATGAAGCAGTTTAATATAATTAAAACTCTCCCCCAAACAATATTTCCCCTTATACAATTGTGTAAAGGAAATCTTTTGTGTGGTTCTGAAAATTAATAGCAAATATCTTTGCAAAACCGATTGTAGAGAATGTATTTTTTAGTACATACTTCATAAATGCATGTCGATTTTATTATGTTCAAAAGAGTGTCATATCATTAAAATCCACTTGAAACAACTTTTTCCCTTTGATCGCAATGTAACGTAATACTTTTGATTATCCCTGTAAATGAACTATACATTCGCTTTTCATAAAATATGAAATGACTCGACATATTTATGTAACATTTATATTTTTTAAATTTCAAACGATTTGGTTGGGTAGTTTTTGTGTTGTTATATGCGGACTGACAGACAGACATACGGACGGTCTGAACGACGACTAAGGTACTTGTACCCAATATGGACAGTGCTCTCAATATGGTCACCCTAGTATCTTTAAAAGTAACAATTTTGATAACGAAATCGCGCTACGTGTCCGTGGAGAAAAGCGGTTGAAAGATAATTCATCCTGGAAAGTGCAAAAAAGCGCGCTGTTCACCATTCAGAAGGAAACTTGTTGTTTCGTGGTGTGCTGATCGTAATTACAGGTAAGTTTAATATTTATTAGATAATGTAAAATTACTTTAAATATTGAAAAGTGGAGTGTTTAAAAAAGCTTTTAAAACATATTTTCGATTGCTATTGCATATATTGCTTTAGAAAATTTATTTTATTCATTTATTACGAGATTTAATAAAATTACTCCCAATTCCCAATATGGACACCTTATGTCCACATTGGTAATACAGCAAGTGAATCTTCAGATTCATAAAAATAGAAAGCTAAGCAAAACCAACTGCATTATTTCATAATATTTGTAGTAACTGAAGTGCTTTGCATCGGTCTTCGAAGAGCCACAACCGTAAATGACCCCCCCTCCCCCCGTTCTAAAGTTCATGTTCTGAAGATATTTACTGTGCCCTATCCTACCCCGCAATGCTTTAAGATATAATTTTTTATCCCCTCTCATGTAAAATTCCATAGAAGAGTGACTCTTCCATACACCAGTAGGTCAATAAGGAACCACTTGTCCATAATAGGGACTGGTGGTTCCTTATATGGACATTTGTAAACATTTTTTTTTTTTGTTTTTATCATTTAAATTAAACCGGAATAGTTACAAGGTCGCTAATTTTAATGATGATAGTCAACAGTCTAGGGATCATGGTCATACATTTTTGGAGTCCTATCACGTGTACATGAGGGAGAAAAAATAAAATTTCCTTAGGGTGTCCATATTAGGTACAGGTACCTTATAAGTGCTACTTATTTATATAATTACGAAAATGCTCGTTGTGATTCGTCCCTCACGGCGCCCAAGTTTTCCGGATGTAAATGGAAAAAATATGTCTTTAGAGACACGTTCATATCCATTGCATTTTTTTAAACAAAACAGCAATATTTTATTCATAATTTTCATCTCTATAATTTCCTATGAATCCGTCCGACCGTTTTCCACCCAAGGATGTTGTGCGACAAAGGTTTTTATTTTCAAAATCTGCCCCATGTTCCAATATGTTCTCTTCTTCCGTATGAAATTTTCGCTGTTTTTCTTTTTTTAACTTTAAAATTTACAACTTGCAAAAGTCTTTACCTGTTGTTAAAAAATGAAGGTCAATTTCGGATTCAGCGGTACAGGGCACATAAAAATCAATTATCAAAAACTAAAAAAAATATGACATAAGCCAAATTTCGAAGGCTAGTGTAATCTAAAGTGCTAATGTTCATAATTTTAATTAAAATTTCTGTTTTTTTTTATATGCTTTTTACAAATTGTGTATTTTTAATTAATATGTCAAAAAGATTAAAGATTTCAAATTCATATTACAATATTACATTTGCTCTCAATCATTTTTAGCACTTTCCAATAAAGTTGAAAAGTGCTTATGCATTCGGCTTGTCTGTCCGTCTGGACGTCTGTCCGCGCCCTGCCTCACGTAAATATACTCGGATTGCCATGAAATTTTAGGACATTATTGACATTATTATTATTACCCTAGCACGAATCCTATTGAAAATGAAGTTTCTACCATGATTAGTTTATCTACAGGGAGAATCAAAAGTTTCCCATTACATTACGGCCTATGGGAAAAAATCGTTTCAAAGGAATTTTATATGCTTTTACGAGGTGCATTAAAATATGCATTCTATAAAATATAAGGTGAAAATGTGGCTATTATTCATTTACAGGGCCTCACAAAAGAATTCCATTAGATAATGGTAAAAGGGGGAATTCTGTGTGACATATTTTAAATATATTAAACTGTTTTATGTATAATAAAATTCCTGTAAGTCAGTGAGGCTTAGTATAAATTATACAATACTGCCTTCCCTAATATAAAGTACATAGTATTTACAGGGACACACAAAAGATTTGAAATAGTACATTCTTTCCGAAGTACTGTATATGTATCCGATGATAGCTGATGGATGGATGAAATGCATTTTAATTATGATATGAGCGTATAAGTTTCACTAAATTTATGCATATTATATGGTGTGTATGAATGCTACAGTTAATATACAGAGCTACCCAAAAAAGCTCGCCAATGTTACTGAATATGAGTATAAATTACTAAAAGGTGGTTCTTAAATAAGTTATGCATTTTTACACTGAACTGCATTCAGTTTACTAAGAAATGTTTGCAAAATATACATAAATTGATATACAGAGCCACGCAAAGAATTGGGTACATGGAGCCATGAGAAAGTGATTTCAGTTGTTTTAAGAGTGTTTTAGTTTAAAATAAATTTTATCTTAACACTGATGTGTAATAAAGGTACCAGGCAAACTACAAGGCTGAACAAAGTACTCAAGTATGTTTCCATCTATTAGTATAAATTGTTGAAAGAGAAATTTCAAGCTACTAGGCATTTTTTGCTAAACTACTTTTTTCCATTGTATAATATGTATATTAGCTGATAGATCAAATACAGGGCTATTCAATAATACTGGAACACATACTTGATTATATTTGGCTTTATATCCTTATTTACCTAAATAACGAAGTTTTTTTAAAGATTTCATGAAGCGTTTGAAAGTGCTTCATAATCTATGCTTAACGCATGATTTTTCTTACTTGTTTTAATACATTTGACAAAATTATTTTTTTACTAAATTTCTGAATGACCCCTAATTTGCAGCAAAAAATGTGCTCAAACTTTAAACAACTATTATTCGGGCAATTTTAATCGTAGAATGACAGTACTTCTTTTGTATTACTTGACAGTGTAACAGGAAAAATGTTTTTAAATACAAACTATAAAACCGAAAGACCGTATGAAAATTTAAGTTTCGTAAATTTTTAGTAAACGTTTGTATTGATTGATGAAAATTGTAAAATATTTCTTTACCTCATTTACAACATTTTTGTAACTAGAACTATATGTCTATGACTAACGATTTAGGAATTAGCCATTGAATACTGTTAAGAGTGGACATGGACACCCTGTATGTATAAATTAAAATATGACGTGATAGATTTTTTTCAAATATCGCCTTTCATTAGTAAAAGGTAGTATAATAAAACAAGTTGGAAATTGCACGTGAAGCGTAGCAAATGAGGTGCGTTCGTACTATAACGAAGTTTTAAAATATTCAGATCTTGCTGATATAGTAGAGCGTACTCTGGATACAGTACAGTGGTGGAAATCTTTGTGTTCCTATAAATATGCAGGGAGTAATTTTTATTCTACTTCATTAACGTATATCTTATTCATAAAATGTGAAGTAGTTTAATATGAATAAAACACGTCCCAAACAATGTTTCCCCGTATAACATTATTTAGTGGGATACATTTGTGTGACCCTGTAATATAATAATAAATATTCTTTGTATCACAGATTGTGCAAAATGTATTTTTTACTGCATATTTCATAGATTCATGTCAATTCTGTTATGTTCAAATGAGTATAACACCATTAAAATGCATTTGGAACTTTTTTCCATATTGATCGTAATGTAACGGAATACTTTAGATTGTCCCTGTAAATGATCTATCCATCCGATTTTCATAACATTTGAAATGACTCGACAAGGTTATGTAATAAATATACGTTTTAAATTTCAAACGATTAAAATGCGTTTGAAACTTTTTCCCCCATTAACCGTAATGTAACGGAATCCTTTTGATTGTCCTTGTAATTGATCTATCCATCCGATTTTCATAAAATTTGAAATGACTCGACAAAATTATGTAATAATTATGTATTTTAAATTTCACACGATTCGGTTGGGTAGTTTTTGCGTTGTTATATGCGGACGGACAGATGGACAGACAGACGGACAGACGGACAGATGGACGGACTGAGCGACAACAATAGGTGCTACGTATTTACATAATTACGAACGCACCTAAAAATAGGTTTTTCATCAAAACTACAGTGGCTCACAAAAGTGTTCGTACACTTAAGAATTTCAATAACATACAGCTTTATCCATTAATTAAGATTAATATTTCTTAATGGGTATTTAAGAATAAGATCTATAACTTATTTTTAACAAAACTACATAAAATATTTTAAGTACATAATAAAACTTTATTCTGTGAAATTAATAATAAAAAATAAAATAACAAAGTTACCTCACAAAAGTCTTCGTACACTTTAAAGAAATTGCTTTATATTAGTTAATATTGTAATGTTTCATTAAATTAGTATTTAGTAGGATGTCCTTTAGCATCCACAACAGCTTTTAAACGCCTGGGAATAGATTTCACAAGTTTTTTTGTAATTTCTGCATCAATGTTCATCCATTCATCGATCATTACTGTTTTTAGTTCTCTTTTCGTTTTAATGTCATGTTTTCGTACTCTAACTTCCAGTTCTCTCCAAATATGTTCTATTGGGTTTAAATCCGGTGATTGGGGTGATGTTTTTAGAACTTGTGGACAATTATAGAGACACCAGAGGCGAACGTTGAGAGCTGTGTGCTTAGGATCATTATCTTGATAAAAAACAAAGTTGTTTCCAATACCCAAATTTTGGGCTGATATTTTTAAGTTGTCTTTTAGAATATTTAAATAAAGTGCATGATCCATTATGCCATCAATAAATACTAAATTACATAGTCCTGATGCTGCCATGCACCCCCACACAAGGACACCTCCACCGCCATGCTTAACTGTTCCAACTAAGTTCTTGGGATTAAGTTCTTCATTTTTTCTTCTCCATACAATTATACGTCCATCGGAGCCAAAAATGTTGAATTTGCTTTCATCTGCAAATAAAACATTATTCCAATACGATTCCGGTTTATTTATCATTGTTTTTGCGAAGGAAAGCCTAAGCTTTCTGTTTTTCGCACTAACAAAAAATTTTCTACGGACAGATTGCCCATTTAATCCAGCTGATCTCAGGATGCGTCGAACAGTTTCAGGTGAAATTGAAGTAGAATATTTCTCATTGAATTCCGTAGCAACTTTTACAGCACTTAAACGTGGATTTTTTACAATTTTTCTGATTATAAATCTTTGATTACGTTGTGATAACTTTGTCGGGCGACCTTTTCTTACCTTGTTTTCGATCCGATTTTCTTCTTTAAATCGTTTTATCACATACTGCACGGTAGAATTTGACAAATTAACTAATTTAGCAATATTTCGAACTGATTTACCAATATTATGATGAAATACAATCAATTTTCGAATGCTGTTAGATGTTTCTTTACGACTGCGAGCCATTTTTTGATAATAAATAGAATATTACGGACCAATTAAACAAAATACAAAGCCAAACGATTTTTTAATATCACCACAAATCAAACATAAAAATAAAGTGACAGACGATAATTTTAATTATGAGATTATCCAAAAATATTTCAGTGTACGAAGACTTTTGTGGCATGTTTTTCCTCTGTCTCTTTCTATTTTTATTTTTCGAAAAAAAAGAAAAGCAGTCAATATTAAAACAAATGTTGAGTGTTATTTAGAATAACATAAAGATGCAGTGAAAAAATATTGGACTTCATAGTCTAAATTTATTCCAGGAAAATTCATATTTATTGCAAATTTTTAAAGTGTACGAACACTTTTGTGAGCCACTGTATATGAAAAATGTTTAAATTCGTAAACCAGTGTTATTAGTTCAGTTATAAATGTCTGCCTTGTCGAATCATTGGCAAAGGAAAGATTTGCTACAAAGGCCCAACAAAATTTACACAGTTAAGATTACATCTAATTTCATTTGATATTTTAATTATTATTTTAACGAGGTGGAACCCGTCGAAATTCGACGAAAGAAAATCTTTAAGAGAGAACTCTTTCATTGATTTATAATAAATCTACAAAATTAGTCGCAGTAAAAAATACATCATGTATTGTTCAGTCTAACTCTCGAACAAATACTATCTTAAGCTAAAATTAACAAAAAACTATAAAACTCAACTATCCAAATTATTAAACGAAATAAAACGGAAATTCACCGGATTTTATAACAGACGCTATTTTTTAAATAATATACGCATTTTAATTTCTATTTATTTATTTATTTTTCAATTTTAAGAGAAAATGGAGCGATTCCGTTGCCATAGTTACAAAATTGGTACTAAAAATTAAAAAAAAAAAAAATTAATATCTCAAAAATAATTTGAAATACAGCTTTCAAACAAATTGCATTTAAAAGTAAATTTTTTTTCTCTATATGGCGGTGTAAAAATTTAAAATATACGATGTTTAAAAGCATAAAATTTGTAGTACCGAAAATCGCAAAACCGAAATTACATGCGAAAGTGTTGCCATTCGCAAAATGACGTATTCGTTACGCACAGATACGTTTGGCCTTTATAATATAGATATTATACTCTAGTGTGGAAAACATGGAGGAAAGAGATAGATGGAGATGTAGTAAGCCGTAAAAATGGCTTGCAGTATGAATCTGGTCTTCGCTCAAATTTTAATGGCCTTATTCAGCCGAAACAAAACAAGTACGTGGAACAAGGACCGAATTCACTAACATCACTCGTGCATTTTTTCTCTAAATGAAAGTATTCTATTTACGTTTAAGCATTATAAAATCGCACTTCATTGTATTATGAATTAAAAAATGCATAATTAAAAGTTTTCTGCATTTTTACAATAGCACGTGGCTGTGTTTGCCGGATATAGCGGATTTTAGGGTTGCAGTTTTGGCATCATCCAAGCCGCCTTACTTCATCTCTATTTTTTCTCTTTAATCTATTGGGAAAGCTTTTCACATACGATTGACAATTTTATATTTTCTGAAAATATTTTAGATGACCTTGATAAATCATGCCATATATATTTAATGAAAATTACTAGCAATTATTTTTTTTGTTAGTTTACAATAAAATGATTCTACAGAATTGTACAAATGGAGCGACATGTACTCTAAGTAATCATCTTTCATTCCTATTTCGTATGAGGAATTTTCAACAAGCTTAAACTTTGTGTATGTCTCAACTTCTTTGTATAACGCTAAATGACGTTATTTTCACGAACGTCCTTTTTAATTTTTCCTGCTTTTAAGTTTAAAAAAATTGCCATTTTTCTGAATTCTGTTCGGAATAGACGGATATTCGGAACTACTGGGTCCTAAATAGCGGGACTTCATTATATTTTGAAATATTTCAGTTAATTTTGAAGATACTGTAAATTTCCTATTTCAGTACACAGGAAAGTGACATTGTGGTATGCAGTAAAAAGGAAATAGAATTATATTTAGTTGAACTGAGAATTTGCTGTCTTGCGCAATCATGAAATTTCGCCAAAAAGGGAAACAATCTTATTTTTTAAAAAGGTTATGAAAATATTGCTGGAATTTTATGGTATTACAGTTGAACTAAAAATATCTGTATTTATTCAAAGCTGTACTAGTACATAAAAAAAAAAATACGCCGAACGAAGGCAGATGTCTTAACCCCTTGCGATGCGGTGCTATATCTACGAAGAAACTTACTTTTAATTTACAAACGCCGCAGCTTCACCGGAATTTCATTAAAAAAAAATGTATGGTTTACTGCATGTGCGAAATATAGTTTTTTCATATTTATAAATGAAGTTGTTTCCAAATTCCGGGGTCAATCATTAGTTTCAACATTTATGCAATGAATTTGCCCTGCGCCGCAAAAGGTTAACCTGCCAAAGCCCATTATGACCTCCAGGTGACAGGCCTATAAAAAAAAAAATCTCTAAGCTTAGATTTTCAGTGAATATAGACCATGGCGCCACATGCATTTAGAAGAGTTTACCTGTAGACCGGGAGGCGGCAGCACAGACAATCACCTCATCGAGTTCACGGATGAAAATCTAGGATTAATTAAATCCCAATCCGCATATTAAAACACAATCAGTCAGCCAAGTCATATTTTGGTGGAAAATACCTAAAAATCCGATTTTAGCAGTTGACTCGTTTTTTTTTTTTTTTTTTTTTTTTTTTTTTTTTTTTTTTTTACCATAGTGCTTTCTTGCAGCCAAAAGTGTTTCAACCAAGAAACGTAATATTCCGTTCACTAAGTTCCAGGTTTAACTGCAATATAAGAAATTTTTAAGATAATATAATTCTATAGATTTATTGAATTTTCAATACATTGAAGAATGTTTAATACTCTCAAGGATTACATTCATATTTGTAATGAAGTTTTTTTTTCTATAATGTTGAAAGGATCATATTTTCTAAGCATTTAAAACAAAAAAAATAGAGAAAACAACATTACGATTTTACCTATTTGCAAGACGCTCAGAGAGTTAACATGAGAAACGAGATTTAACTAATTCTAACCCGTGAACTCTATGAGGTGTTTGCTTGTGCTGCCGCCTCCCGGTCTACTAATCATATAAAAAATGTTCTATGCTTCTAGGATTTCTGATACATTAATTATACCTTTACACTGTTGTGAACCTCGCAAAACAAACAAGCACTTAAATTAGCGGTCTTCTTTTTTTAGTGATAAAAATTACCCCCATCCCCCCCCCCCCAAAAAAAAAAAAAAAATTCAGTAATACTTTTTTTGTTGCCCGTATATTAAAAATTTAAAATATACTGAATTAATAATTGTAAGATTCCTAATGTATTAATTTATGTTGATGTGGTATGACATTCAATTTATGTGTTATCCATAGCTGGCATGTATACATTCTCATAAAATTTATTTTTATTGCTGCTTTTAATAAAAACAATCTAATCCAACTGTAGATTTGGAAAAAAAAATGATAAGTTTACTTATGATAATGGCGTTGGAAGATTAATTTGTGGTCAGTGTTCTAACCATCCACAAGAAATCTCTAAAACTCGTCCTGTTTTGAAACAAAATATTGAGAATTCTTCAGAACTGATTGGCTTGTTCCATTGCTCGATTTTTTGGTTCAGTTAAAACTATTTTCAAGGTTGAAGCACGAAATTTTTTTTTAATTAAGGAGAACTATATTGTAGTTCATTTATAATGATTGCCCAAATCAAAGTGGAATGGCTGTAATAACTCCGCCGTTTGAAGAAAAAGATGACTGCGCATCTTATCGAGGGCGCAGAGTGTTGTTATCACATGCGATATCATCCGATCCTGACAGATGCGTGTGTGATAGCGTGGGAGTACGTTAAAAGGCATCGTTCGCATCACAGATACCTCCAAACGGTGTTAACGCGCGGTTACAAAAAAAAAAAAAAAAAAAAAAAAAAAAAAAACATTTTGGGATTGCCGACAGAAGTCAAAACTTGTGTTAATAATAACTTGTGTTATTAAACACAATTACGTGTGTATTTTTTTAATCGTCAGGAAATATTTTATTGTACAGGAAATACAAGGACCAAGTAACCGCGGTAAATTAACGCCTACACGCAAGAGGAGGCCAGAGTCCCAGCAGCTGTGAACAATATTTATATGATACAGATGTCATAGACGCACCACATTGGCACGATGTTTTCCAGTTGCCGATTTAGCGAAAACTTCGAAGAAGTTTGAGAAATTTAACTTTCAACCCATTATGGGTCCGTAACGTGACCCAGATTGACGGGAGAAACTTTTTTATGCTAAATTGGTAATGTATGAAGCATAAGCTTTCAATAAACGTATTGCATCAAAAAATGAAAAATGCCCCCCCCTCCCTCCCCCCCCCCCAAAAAAAACCCCGGTGCTATGGGGAAAACCGTAAAACTGCAAAAAGAGGGGAGACGGGAAGTTAGCTATGCTATATTTTTTCTCGCCGCTGTAGCTCCCATACGAGCAAAGTTATGGCCTTTTAAAAATTGAAATGAAGTGAAGAAATGAGCAAAATTATGTTGGTGAATAACCAACGGGGGGGCGGGCGGTCAATAGCCCCGCTTGTGCCATATAGCTTAAACTTTTAAGTTAAAATTGGTAGAGAAAAAAATGAGCAATATTTTAAAGTGTATGTTGGGGGGGGGGAGGTCAAGCCCCTCACCTTTGGAAGAGGTCCTCAAAGAGGGAACTTTAAAACAATGTGCCTAGGTTACAGAACAATGTGGCTAGTTCAATGGGTTTTTTTTTCCATCTCAAAAAAAAATTCCAATACGCCTAAGGACGTTTTCAATTAAAAAATTTGATCTAAAATGATAAAAACGCAAAAAGCTTCAAAAACTGCCACCCCCCCCCCCCCGCCGTGGGAACCAAATTCGGAAGGGGGGGGGTAAGAAAGCTTCATAATTTGAAAGAGTAATTCAAGATCTTCAAGATGATATACAAGATGACGGGTTTAAAAAAGTGAAAATTGTCCCCCTCCCCTGTCCTCCGTCAGTCCACCCTTTCGCCCCCAATTTCCTGCAGCAGACATTTAATTTTTTTTTACATTTGGTAAATAATATTTACCGAATGATTCGATGAAAAAAAAAAAAACACTTAAATTGATAGGTATTGTAGAAATCGCTACAGTTTTAAACATATGTTCGTCCTCTCTCCAGCCCCCTATTTGAAATTTTATTTAAAATAAATAATATTTATGGGTACGTGACAGCATGGTAAGACTAAAATACCAGAAACTTTGAAAATTAGGTCTTCATTTTACAAGTTATTGTCATATTCTCCAGCTTCTTTCTGTACCTCGTTTTTCGATAAAACTTTCATTTCACAAAGCTTCACAAAACGTTCCTCGATAAAGCTCCTCATATCTCTATTCTGAGCGAGAGCAAAAATCATCCTTATCGAAAAAGGCATTCATCAGCAAACCACAAGCTTCTCGAAATGCCGCTTTTATCAAGGTTAAATTTCATCTCGAAGTTACAAGTCCTTCGATAAACCTATTTTAATCGAGGTTAATTTTCATAGCGAAGAAATGATTTTTTCGAAATGCCTGACTTTATCGGGATAAAATTTGTTGAAATGAGAGGCATATACGAAAGCTCTGTTAATCATTCTTTCATATTATGAATCTTTCTACTTTTGAATTTTAAGGGGCGGGAGGAGAGGAGATGGAGGGGAGGGGGGAGCGATGAGGGGGCGAATTTTTTAAATCGTAGCTATTTCGACAATAAATGTTATTTTTGGTGTGAATTTTTTATGGAACTCTCCGGTAAATATTATTTATTAAATATAAAGATTTTAAAGTGGGGGCTGCATCATTTTTAGAGTATTCTAGGAAAAATAAGTGAACCCACGGGTGACATGTAAATTTCAAACCCTTTTCTTTTTAACCCGTCATGTTATATATACATCATCGGAATGTTTTGGCACCTCCCTTTCACTTTACGAATCTTTCTCCTCCTGGAGTTGAATTTCAGGAGGAAGGGGGGGGGGGAGAGAAAGCGGAAAGAGGGTGAATTTTTTTAAATCGTAGCTATTTCAACAATAAATATCATTTTAGATCTGGAGATTTCTTTTATGGAACTCTTCAGTAAATATAACTTATTAAATATAAAGGTTTTAAAGTGGGGGGTGCGTCATTTTTAGGTGTATTCTTGAAAAAATTAGTGAACCCACAGGTGACATGTAAATTTCAACCTCTTTTTTGGACCCATCATTATATCATCGGAATTTTTTCGTACCTCTCTTTCATTTTACGAATATTTCTCCTCCTGGAGTTGAATTTCAGGAGGGGGAGGGAGAGATGTGGTTTTCAGAGGAGCGCTCCGGTAAATATTATTTCATAAATACAAAAGTTTCAAATGGGGACTGCGTGATTTCCTGATGCATTCTGGGAAGAAAAAGTAACATTACGGCCACAGGTGAGGAGTAAATTTCAAACTTTTTTTGGATCCGTCATGTGATGTGTCATAGGAAAGGTTTCGGAATACTCTTTCTTATTATGGTCCTTTCTCTTCCTGGAGTTTAATTTCAGGATGGGGGAGCGACGGGGAGGGAATTTTATTAATCGTAGCTATTTCGAGAATAACTATCATTTTAGAAGTGGTTTCTTGATGGAACCTTCTAATAAAAATTGCTAATTATAAACATTTTAAAGTGGGGGATGCGTGATTTCCGGGTGTATTCTGTTAAGAAAAAGTAAACCTGCGGGTGAGGAGTAAATTGCAAACTTTTTTTGG
Organism: Maratus speculifer; assembly: GCA_964019185.1. NCBI lineage: Eukaryota > Metazoa > Arthropoda > Arachnida > Araneae > Salticidae > Maratus > Maratus speculifer. The sequence continues at coordinate 316,840,586 of OZ025296.1, read as the reverse complement.
ACCCTTCATGTGATTGATTATTAAAATGTTTTTCGAACCACTTTTTCACATTATGAACGTTTCTCCTCCTGAAGTTGAATTTCCGCAGGGGGGAGGAGAGCGATGAGGGGTGAATTTTTTAAATCGTAGCTATTTTTGAGAATAAATTTCATTTTAAATATGATTTTTTGATGGAGCCCTTTGGTAAAAATATTTTATTAAATATAAACATTTTAAAGCGAGGCTTCGTGATTTCCGGATATATTCAGGGAAGAAAAAAAATAGTGGAGTAGTGAGGAGTAAATTTGAAGTTTTTTATGGACCCGTCATATGATATATCAACGGAAAGTTTTCAAACCACTCTTTCATATTATGAATCTTTCTTCTCTTTTCCTCAATTTGGCCTCCTTTCAAACTTTTTTGAAACCATTTCGTTTTTGTGAATTCAGATCTGATTTTTTTTATGGAGACTTCAAATATATAATTTATAATGTATGAAAAATTCACAAACTGTGAGGACAGGCTGTATTCCGGGTGTTGCAATATTTGGAATTCTAAGGGGAGTGTTTTTATATCTTTTGTTGCCTCCTCTTTCGTGATATATTATTAGAAAGCTCTGTAATTATCATTTTATTTTATATATCTCCTGCGCTCAATCCCTCCTCACTTTGCCCCCGCGGGAAACTCTTTAATAAATTTAACCGACACCCATCATGCGATGTATTGTTGGAAAGCCTAATGACTATTTACTCATATTATGCATTTTCATTGCTCCTGCACTACTTTGCCCCCCGAATGGTCCGTTTAATGAATTTCAATAGAGAGTCTTAATATCCTTTTAGTTCATGTTCTTTCTCTAGGAGTGCTTTTGATTATTTTTTCTTTGGCCATTTTGCTACTCGCGACTCTACTCGCGACTTTACAACTTTTTGCAACCAAGGAACGCCGTTACATGACTTTTCTACTATTGCGTTTCCATTATAACATCCTTTTGGTTTGTTGTTGTTTTTTAAATTAATTTGTTTTCAGTTACCATGTATTTATTAAATTATGCTTTTTAAACCTGTAATAACAAAGATTTTAATAATCGATTGTAAAAACATCTCGATTGTAGATTCTCGAAATTAATCGATGACTTTATCGAATGTGCTTTTTTACGATTACGATTTTTATCGAATAGGACATTTTCGAGAATCGCCCATCACTACACACGCACCTGGCTTCATCTAGCGATTTCGCAGGCATTCCCAACACTCTACGTTTTTTATAAGAGTATGCGCAGTAATATTTCTCTTGAAATAGCGGAGTTATGCCCCAGTGAGTGTTTTAAATTTTCTAGCAATCTACCATATTCATGCTGTTTGATTTGATGACAGCTACAGTTGATGGCCATGTCATTAGTTACATCACAATTTTTCTCATTAGCATTCTTGTTTTTATCTTTTTTGTGCTGACAACACTGACAAGTGACATTTGAAGATGTGATCATCATAATACTTTAGGTCATACATTTACGTGAAGATTTTTCCCCAAAATTCCATAGGGGACCGTCAAGAAATGTAAAAAGAAACGAATATCTTTTGGATAACCTTGTCAAAACTAATGTAGCAAAAGCGTTCAAACTTTAGATAATAATTAAGTGGTTTTATGTAATAAACTGGTTTCATTTTTATGCGGATAGCCTGTATACTCGTGGAGAAATTAAGGTTTTATAAAAATAGTCCTAAAATTTTCAAGTTTCCCAAGTTTTTTGCTTATAATTTGCAGAGTTCTTAATATAAAATAATGTTCTTTTTCAAAACTATGACAAACAATATTGTACGCAATACCTTGTAATCAGAATTAAAAAATAATAAAAATTATATGAAAAATGAGCAAGTTTACTAAATAATTTTTCATTGCTATCAAAATTTCATTTGCATATTGTGTTAGCTAAATATTTAGAGCAACTTTTGTGAAAGTTCCAAAAACATAGCTTGTAAATTCGAAAAATTATCGTCGGTAGAATAAGTTCAAAATCCTCTGTTTCCAAAAAGAAGCAAAAAGATGAGTAGCTGTATCCAAATACAGTAGTACGTGCAATATCTTCTATACTGTACTGTCACTAATCAATGGATATGTATGGATACAACCCCTCATCTTTTTTTACTTCTTTTTAGAAACAGAGGATTTTGAACTTGTTCTACCGACGATAATATTTCGACTTTCACAAAAGTTGCTCTATGCGTTTAACTAAGACATTATGTAAATTATATTTTTATTTTTTTCATGCATACGCAATGAAAAATTATTTAGTAAACCTGCACATTATTAATACCATTTCTTATTTTTATTTTTTTTTTTTAATTCTGATTACAGTGTATTATGTACCATATTTTTTGTCATGTTTTTTTTTAAAAAGAACTTTTTTTATATTAACAAATCTGCAAATTATAAGCAAAAAACGTGGCAAAATATGGCACTGTTTGGCAAAATATGTTTAGTAAAGACACAAAAAAGTATGCTTAGTAATTTTGAAGTGCCTTTTTGTATAAAAATAAAGAATTTGAGATAATTGATAAATTTGTGATAAATGCCAAATCGATTGCTCACGATGTTGCCACGATCAAAATGATGTCAGCATTTTTCAAGAATGTTTTAAGTTTTACAATATAGATTTATCGTGTTATATTAAAAACAAATAAAATCACAGGGTATCCACAAAACTTCGGAAGTGATGTTTTGAATTTTTTTCTTGTTATCCATTTTTTATAATGACATTTACTTTAAAACTTGGAAAAAAATATAAAAATTTTAGTAAATACCAGAACTATTTTTAAAGAGAAAAATAGTCAAAATGATGTCAAAAATTGACATTTCCACAAAACGTGATGACTCAGAAATAAAATAATATATTGACATTTTGTACATTGCTTAGTAGGCAAAATAACTTTCTCTAGGCTTGGACTACATACATTATACACTGTAAAAATTTTTTGTAAAATTCCAGTAGATGTACCGTAAATTTCACGGTACTACTACCATTTTCACTCTTTACGGTATGAATACCGTATTTCTAAGTTATATTGAGCGTAAAAAAATAGATTTTGTTCCCTTTCGATTGAAAACGGTATTTACGCAGTAAAATGATTGTTTCTCAGAAAAAACTCGGTATTTATACCGTAAAATAATTATTTTTCAGTAAGATAAATGACATTCTAAACATTTTTGTAGCATTTCAATAGGTGTACCTAAATTTTACGGTGCTTCTGCTGCTTTCATTCTTTACGATATGAGTACCGTATTTTTAAGGTATATTAGGAATAAAAAAAAAATCCAGTATCTATGCTATTTCGATTATAAACAGTATTTGTACCATAAAATAATGTTTTTTCATTAAAAACGCCATTTATACTGTAAAATACTTATATTTCAGTAAGGGAAAAAATGTTATTCTCGCTCGGTGTACGGCAACCTATCAAATGATGTTCTTGCTGCTTAATGAGTGCAGATCTGAGGAAAGAAGGGGGGGGGGGGGTATAACGATTATTTCGTTATATATTGGTTATTTTCTTAAATTATTCCTTTACACCCCCCGTCTCTGTTCAATTCAAAAATTAGTTTTAAGTTGTCCTTCATTCCTTTTCCATTTTTCTTGCTTATTAATTCTCTAACCGAAAATCGGCTGCTGCTTAACTTTATCTGTGAGAAATACACTCACATATTAATCAACCGTTTAAAACTATTTCCAGATGTCTGCTTTTTCCGATCGAAGCAATTCTGCATTACCTTATAAGGAGATCATCTCTGTTTCGCAGTTAAAATTTATGCTTACGCTTCTTTTTTCCTTTCTCGACAAAACCCTAAAAAGAATTTAACATCTGCGCAGTAAAATCTGATGTCCCTTCGGTGTGCTTCGTTATTAGACAAAACAACACGTGTAACAATTTATCGTTTGGCAACCTTTTCCTTTCCCATCCCAGCTGGGAAACTAAATTGAATTCTGATCTTGCTGGCTGCATTTTAACTGTTATTTGGCGTACACTATCCATTGTGCATGGGCGAACTTGTGTATGTTGGCGATTTTCTATCATGCCAAAAGTGGCGGTTTGTTGCTATGTACGAGCCCACTTGACTCCCTGCTCTTGTCTAGTAAAGTTGCTAAAAAACTGTTCGGAGATTTTTCTCCGAGTACTGTATGTGTGCCCCCCTAGTAATACATGTCTGAATAAAGAATAACTTAGCAATCATTGTGGGGTTTTTTCGTACATCCGAATCTGGACTACTATACGTAATCACGCTTCTTTAAGTATTCTAATAAAATAGCAGCTGCTACCAAACTACGCTACAAGAATCCCCATTACAAAAATAACTGGTGCCGTTTGACTCTTTCGTTTTTCCCCACATAAAAAAAAAAAAAAAATATGGAGGGGGGTACAATCAACTGCGACGTTCCGGCGGATGTGATGCTTTTTGTTTCTTCTTTTTCTTCTCTGCATCCCCCGGTAGAAAATGCTATTAGTCTTGCCTGCTAAGTGTCAACCGAAAAAGTACAGAGCTGTTCCCGTCCTGAAATTCCTTTGCTGGACACCCCCTTTTCCTCCCCTGTGTGCTCCATCTCAACTGCTTCGGAGGGTCTCCCCTCGAGATTCCATATCCTAAAAGAAATCTGCGGCTGATTGTCACCTGAGCGCTGGGTGCCCCTTTTTTTCATCTCCTCGCATCGTCTGTGTGATTGACGTGTTCATCGCAGCCAGATATCATCGAGGGCTGCATGTGCTCATTTTGTGCTTCTATACCAGTGTGTTTTGTGTCTTTAGTGAACGTAATCTACAGAAAGTTCATATAGCCTCATAGAAAATTTAGTGAATAACAGTATTCCTGTGGTGTGATGCATCGTAAAGTCGTTCATCGTGCAAAAAAAAAATAGTGATTGTCTTCAATTCTGAGAAATCCATCAGAAATAATTCATCGTTTAGATCAGTTAACAGTGCACAAAATTAATAAATAAATAAATAAGAGAATTACAAAAAATTCTCTAAAAGAGGTGTCACCACCTTCGATAAGTGCATATTCAATTACCTGTTTACAATATAAAATTTCTGCTAGTCTTCTGTGATAAAAAAAGAAAAAAAGTGCACAACAACGAAAATCAACTTCGAAATAATCTACATTTTGAACGTGAGAGCAGATCTTGCCCCATTTCCCTAAGTTTTTGTGTTATTAAATTAGTAATCATTTAATTATTTTTTTAAAACTAAATCAGTAAGTTAACCTCCCTACTTTGTTTATTTCATGTTCTGCTTTCACATTCAGGACACAACGGTCAACATTTATGTTCTGTATAGAGCATTAATTTAATCCTGTTATTGTGTTTTTGCAAAGATTTTTAATTTGCGAAAGCACGGTAACTGTTGTCATTTCTAGTTATTATTTTTGCTGACATTTTATGCAGTTTTTATCAGTTATTTGCATTTATGTGCTATTATTTCATATTTAAAGTCCCATACCCCTTCGTTTTTTTTTAATTTGTATTTAGATTCTCTAGTTTGCGTAAATGAGTGTTTAACCAGTTTTGAACTTTTAATTACAAGGTTAAAATAAGAACATTCTTTTTCATCCAAAAAATATAAATAAATCGGAAGGTTTTAAGTTACAAAAAAAGGAATTTTTTTTTCCTAGTGTAAAGAAGTTAAAGGATTTTTTTTTCTTGCTTGCTAACAGTTTTTGCGGTTTTCTATAGAGTTTTCTTTGCTTTATTATCTAAAGTAAGTACTTTGTTAAAGTGAAGGAATATATAGATATATGTTTCAAAGTGTAATTATTTTGCCATTTTATTTAATTTATTTTCTAAATGTGTTAATTTTGTATGTGCTCCCTTTGCTTTACTGTTATAAGAAGTTCAAATAAGATATCTTTAAAGTGAGGTACATTTTAAAATCTATTTATTTTGCTAGTTTATATATTTTTACTAGCTAGGAAATTTACCTGTTTTCAATGTGCTTTAGAGTATAAGTCAGGTCTGTGTAACAATTTCTCTAAAACTTGTGAGCGTAAACAAACAAAAAAAAACTAATCATGGCGGCAAAACAAATTCCGATAAATATCATTCAATTTGATGGAGATCCAGATTTACTTAAATTTTTCTTTGATCAAGTTAGAGTCTCTGCGGAAATTAATAAGTATAACCCACAAACAACAATTGCAATCTTAAAGGGAAAGTTAGTTGGGCCTGCACAAAAATTTCTAGCACAGAACCCCGACCTGCAAAAGATAACAGACCTCGATTTGCTGGAAAAAGAATTTGCGTCATTCTTTGCCCCCCCTAGTAAATGTGTTGCCTCTGTTGAGTTGTCCAGTTTAGCACTTATGCCTTCTGAGACGATAAAAAATTTAGCTCATAGACTAAATGTTCTTGCGGCGACTGTTTATGCAGATATCAATGACGAAAATGCACGCAACACTATCAAACTCATGAAATTTCTAGAAGCCCTTCCTTCAAATATTAGAATAAAATTACAGGAAGAAGGCATTAATGATTATAAAACAGCAGTTGAAAGAGCGCAAACCCTTCATGAAATTTTAAGGAATGAGAAAATTTTACATTCCTTACCTTCGGTACATAGACCAGAAAATCTTATTGAATCGCAATTAAAAGAAATCTCTGAGAAAATAAATGCATTATCTTTTGCCCCTCCTGATACTAAAACCGAAACTGAGCAAAAAAATTTCCAGACTAGACCAAAACATTCCGCAGGTGTTTCACGCTTCAAAAAAAATTACAAAAATCGAAACTACACTAGACGTTATTCCCCACACAAGTTTTCACAAAAAAAACCAGTTGTTTGTCAGTTATGTGGACGAAACAATCATGACGCTCTCTCTTGTTTTAAATGGAAAAGAGCAAATACTCAAAGGAAAAACAATTACACAAACTCCACGCCCCAATTTCAGGAAAACTGAAACAGAGATACAATTTTTATGCTGATGGTGTTGTGTCTCAGTCTAATACTTCTACATCAGCAACTTTTGTTTTTGACCCTGTTTTACCTAAAATTTCAAGTTCGAGACTAGTTAATTCAGTAGGTTCCCAAACGTTTGACTCCATTAAGATAGCAAATAACATCAGTACACAAACAGAAAGTGATAATGTTCAAATAATTTGTAGTGTAAACACTATGTCACCATCCCTCCCTCTTGTTAAAGCCACTATAGCAAACCATGATATTACTTTGTTGGCTGATTCTGGTAGTAGTATATCTTTACTTTCACAAAAATTATTTAATCAACTTAAACCTGTCTTAAAATATAAAAGACTGTCCACTGACGTCAATATTAAAACTGTCAATTCTGATGTCTCATTTTCCGCCTGCATCAGAACATCCATTAAGCTAAAACAAAAAGCATTTTCACACCACTTTTATATTGTTGACATACCCGAGTCTTCCAGTTTTGAAGGCATTTTAGGTTTTGATTTCATAACTAGATACAATGTTGTCATCGATACTTTTAACAAGTGTCTCCATGTCAACAATAATTTCTCTGTTCCTTTAAAAACCAGTAAAGAATCTTCTGGAGAGAAACAATCAAAATCATGCAATTCTTTGAGTGATGTTGTAATGAATCAAGCGGTGTTCTTAACTCGTAAAATTATATTAGAACCCCAACAACAAATATGGTGCTCTGTTTACACTTCCAATAACATCAACAATAACAGAAATTATCTATTTGAATATTTGGCACAAACAAAAGAATTAATAGGAAATGATGCCATTATTCAAATGAATAAATTATCCAATAAAAGAAAGAAAACTTCACAAATACATCATTTCTTCTCAATAACACTTAAAAACACTTCTGAAAAAACCATTCATCTCCCTAAACACACAAAAATAGGTCAATTATCTGAGATTGAGGAAATTCGCGACTATACTTCTGAAATGTCTGACAAGCAAAATAACTCAGAACAGCACTTTGTAAATTTCATTCAGGCGTCTAATGAAATCTTACAAAAAAGAAAGCAGGATTTATCGGCTAAGGATTTTAATCTTACTCACTTAAAATCTGACGAAGCAAAGAACCTAACTAAATTGCTACTTAATTATTATCCTGCCTTTTCCAAATCATTAGACACACTTGGTCATACTGATAAAATTGTACCTGATTTGAAATTCATTAATGACTACCCCATAAAGACACTCCCTTTCCCTCTTCCCCAAGCTGTGCAAAAGGATGTTTTAAATCAAATCAAACAGTTGCTTGATGCCAAAATCATTGAACGTCATTGTTCCGAATGGGCCTGCCCCATGCTCCTTGTTAAAAAGAAACCAGGCGGTACAGGTATACAGAAATATAGACTCGCATTAGATCTCAGAATGGTTAATACTATAATTCAAGGTTCGTCCTATCCACTTCCAAAAATTCAAACTATTATTTCAAATCTTTCACAATATCGTTTTTTCTCTTCTCTCAACTTTCATCAGGCATATCATCAGATTGATTTGCCTGCAAAATTTCAAAATCAGCTCACATTCACTACAATGTTCGGTTCTTTTCGGTATAAGAGATTAGTATTCGGCTTAAAAACAAGCGCCTCAATTTATCAAGCTTTAATGGACTCGTTACTTGATGAATTACAGTTAGAAGGTGTCTATACCTACCAAGATGATCTTATTGTTGGTGCCAATTCATATCAAGAAATGTGTGATAAGTTGGATAAAATTCTTGCAATACTAGTAAAATATAATTTAACGCTGTCCCCTAACAAATGCACTTTTCACAAAACCAGTTTAGATTATCTTGGATTTCACATAGAAAATCAAACTATTTCTCCTGTTCAGTCGAACATTGTAAAAATAACATCTTTTCCAACACCTACAACAAAACGTCAATTAAAAGCACTCATAGGCGTCATTACATTTTACAAATCTCTGGTTCCATCCTTTTCTGAACTTGTGCAGCCTCTCATAAACTTAACTACTCCAAAAGCCAAATTTAAGTGGACAAGCAAACATCAAAAAACTATGGACACCATACAGAAGATATTCTTTAATCCACCCATGGTTAGATTACCTGACTGAAACAAAAAGTTCTATTTAAATACTGATGCGTCAAATATTGCTATTTCTGGTGTCTTACTACAAGAGCATGATAAACAACTATTACCTGTTGCATACTTTTCAAAATCTTTAAAAGCATCAGAGAAAAAATATCCTGCACTTAAATTAGAACTCATGGCGATTCATAAATCAGTTACTGCTTTCAAATATTATTTATACAACAGAGAATTTGTAATCCTTTCAGATAGTAAACCATTAGAAAAGTACAACAAAACTACAAACCCGGCTGATATTATCTCTCGTTGGCTCATGGATCTCTCAGAATACACATACAAATTTCAACATATTCCAGGTAAAAAGAATGTACTCGCTGACTATTTATCTCGCTGTAACTTTGAAAATAATCAACAGACTTTAGCTACAAACCCTGAACTTATTCATGATACTCAACCCTTACCTATTGTAGAATGTGATACTCCACACTCCAGCTCGAGTGAGTCTAATATGCATGTTAACTGCCTTATTTCTGGTACACAAACAAATCCTGACCCTTTATTAGAAATTTCGAATGAAACATTTGCTACTGAACAACAAAATGACCCTACTTTGTCTGTTGTTTATAAAGAAATCTTAAAGAAAGGATCTTCTCAAAAATTTCCTAACTACTTCATTCATCCTGATTCGAAAGTATTAATGTTAAAGAAGGAAAATATTTTTAATGACACTTTTTCGTATCACATTATTGTTCCAAATTCACTTAAAAGCAAAGTCTTAACAATTTCACATTTATCTCATTTTGGCTTTAATAAAACTTATGAATTCTTGTCAGGTAGATATTTTTGGAAGGGTATGTATGTAGACACTTTAAACTTTGTTGCATCATGTATCAAATGTCTTCAAACTAAGCATCACCAAACTCCACCCGCACCTTTGCAGCCCACATACACTCCCAGGTACCCTGGTCACACTATCAGTACTGATCTCCTTGGACCGTTTACTAATGGAAAATATGTTTTAACTATCACTGATCATTTTTCGAGACATATTGAACTCTTTCCACTTAATGACATATCGGCGAGTAAGGTTGTTAAATGCTTATTCTCCTATATAACCACCTTTGGGAGACCTTCGGTTGTCTTATCAGACTTAGGACCCCAGTACACGTCTCAGGTATATAACATTTTTAATGATACAATGGGCATTAAGGTATTACACAGTTCTGCCTCGAGACCACAATCAAATGCGATTGCAGAGCGAATCAATAAGTCAATCAAATATTCAGTTAATATTCTTTTACAAGAAGGTCATTCATTCGAAAATGCTGTATTTATACACAAGTCACTTTATAACGGCTCCAAACATGCAACTACATTGTACTCTCCTAATTTTCTTCATTTTGGACGCGAACTTTCTCTAATTTTTGACACTTTTGATCAGTCGTGCAACCAACCCTTTCTTGATAAACATATTGAAGTACACAAATTACTTGATGATTTGAGTAAGATATATCACAAAGCTTATAACAACATTAAATCTGCTCAAGATAAAAGATATAAATATTACGGTCAGAAAGCTAAATTAAGATCCATTTTCTTAAAAGATATTGTATATCTAAAATCAAATGACAAGTTTAAAACAAAATATACTGGTCCATATATTGTCACTTGTAAACATTCCCCTGTGTCATTCTCAATTAAAAGGTTGTATACTCCTGATAACACAGCATTTCGGGTACATATTGATAGACTTTTACTAGCACCTCCTCGTTATAGACATTTATTTGATGCGTCAAGTCATATAAACAACACTAACTTTAATACGTTTTATTAACCTCACACATACAATCTAAGAAACAGAAGCTAATGTAAAAACACTATTTATTATTTTTTAAGTCATGTTTATGATACCACATATCCAACCAAAGAGCTCATGGTTGTGTGTATGTTGTTTTTGACTGATCTTTAACAATATCATGGCTGGTCCATCACTGTTGCTCTGAAGATCTCTTAGGAACAATATTAGGTATCATTGTTATCCTTTAACACTTAGATATGTCTTCATACTCACTTAAATTTTAGTTACTTTTTATTTTGTTTCTTTTTGCAGTACACTTAAAATTTTCTTTGACAATATTCATTAATTCAATATTTTTCCACTAGCTAACCTCCCACTTAACAATTCCTGTACTATAAGTCAAACATAGTTAGATAAACAGGTACTGTAGTTTAGAAAAGTAAACAAATGATTCATGTAGTTAAATATAACACATTTTTGTATATGACTTGTTCATCACCCCCACTCGATTGTGACACATTTTTCGTCTCTCTTCACTCTAGGATTGTCTGCCCATATTAGTTATTATATGATATACATTTTTTTTGTTTTTTTTCTTTTTGAATTCTTCCCTTTGAAGTCTTGTTCCCGTTCAAAATTAAGGCCCTAAGGGTTCAAGCTTCATTGTGTTGAGAGACAAAGTTTTGGAATTGGAGTTTCGATTCAAATTTTTGAATTGTGATTCCAATTCACAACAATTCAAGTTTTTTTTTCATGTAATTCGACGTGGGCTCCTTCAGAAGACCGCTAGTGCCTTCGGGGGAGCATCACAATTCCCTCCTCATCTAAGGCTAGGCCCTAAGCCGATGCCATAATACTTGTGTTGTACACAAGATTCAGGGTGACGCATATTTTTATGGGCGTGCTTGGAGCACCTCTTTTTTTTTGTCATCCTATGCTTCGGCATGAAACACTTTTTACAAAAACATTTTTTTATTTTAATATACATCATATTACTCTTTTTTAATTTTTTTTGAAAAATATAGTGCTATTATGTTATTTTTGTGTATTGCCATTTTACATTCATTTAGTATTAGTTTCATGTTTTGTATATATGTTTCAAAATTTTTACTTGTGTCATGATAACAATCAAAGCTGCAGTAATATTTTTGTACTGTCTGAGTCGACTCAACTTCTACATATAAAAATACAGTACTAGCTTGGATCCATATACAGAAATAGTAAAAAAATATAGAAACTTTAGAACTGCTGACTGTTTTTGAATACAAAAGTCTCCATTATCATGACGTCAAATTTCTACAGATACATATAAAAAAAAAAACTTTTGCATTTATGTATGTTTTTATGTTATAATATTGTATGCTAGCCTATGCACATTGGACAGCAAAAGTTTTTTTTTGTGGTGCACCGGGTGATATATATAACGATTATTTCGTTATATATTGGTTATTTTTTTAAATTATTCCTTTACACCCCCCGTCTCTGTTCAATTCAAAAATTAGTTTTAAGTTGTCCTTCATTCCTTTTCCATTTTTCTTGCTTATTAATTCTCTAACCGAAAATCGGCTGCTGCTTAACTTTATCTGTGAGAAATACACTCACATATTAATCAACCGTTTAAAACTATTTCCAGATGTCTGCTTTTTCCGATCGAAGCAATTCTGCATTACCTTATAAGGAGATCATCTCTGTTTCGCAGTTAAAATTTATGCTTACGCTTCTTTTTTCCTTTCTCGACAAAACCCTAAAAAGAATTTAACATCTGCGCAGTAAAATCTGATGTCCCTTCGGTGTGCTTCGTTATTAGACAAAACAACACGTGTAACAATTTATCGTTTGGCAACCTTTTCCTTTCCCATCCCAGCTGGGAAACTAAATTGAATTCTGATCTTGCTGGCTGCATTTTAACTGTTATTTGGCGTACACTATCCATTGTGCATGGGCGAACTTGTGTATGTTGGCGATTTTCTATCATGCCAAAAGTGGCGGTTTGTTGCTATGTACGAGCCCACTTGACTCCCTGCTCTTGTCTAGTAAAGTTGCTAAAAAACTGTTCGGAGATTTTTCTCCGAGTACTGTATGTGTGCCCCCCTAGTAATACATGTCTGAATAAAGAATAACTTAGCAATCATTGTGGGGTTTTTTCGTACATCCGAATCTGGACTACTATACGTAATCACGCTTCTTTTAAGTATTCTAATAAAATAGCAGCTGCTACCAAACTACGCTACAAGAATCTCCATTACAGGGGGGTTCAGCCGGCAAATTGTTTGGAGGACCAAGAAGCTCAAAGGAGCCCAATAGTTACAATAAACATTGTACATTATAGTTTTTACGTATACCATAACGTAACAACAAAAAAGGAAAGGTCTATAATTACTTTTGTTAAATAGTATTAATATCTAATTAGTATCTTTAAATTCAGGAAAATAAATAATTAATTTTATGAGAGGCGGACAAAGTAGTCTTCAAAGTCGAGGAGGTATTATTAAAGATTCACATGCTTTTTATGTATCTTCAGAGTCCGTATAAGAGGGAAGGGGATGTGTGACTGATCCTGGGCACGTCACGGCTCTCGACGGCCTGGATAGATGTCGTTTTTCTTGTGTGAAATTTCAATCTAATGAATGAGTTCAACCAATCCTTAATTTTTATTGAAGAATTATAGCATTCGTAGACGTGAAACTCTAGGATTTTAAACTAATGTAATTAATCAGTTATTCAAAGTCATGTAATTAAAATTATAATATTGTGTACCATTGAATATACAGGGTGTTCTAAATTCATGGTACAAACTTTAATGGGTGATAGTATACATCAAGACAAAAAATATTAAATGGGAAACTAAGGGTCCCAAACGTCTTCCGAAGAAGATAGGCGCCATTAAAGTTTAGGGTCCAAAAATTCAAATGATTATAAAAAACAGAAAAATTGGTCGATTCGTTTGCGGTTTTCACTAAAACTAATCTTTATTGCCTTGTCTTCATGCACAGTCTTTATTGCCTGTATTGCCTTGAAAATAAATTATAAAGATAAATTTCAAAAAATGCCAATAGAGGGCGCTTCAGACTTTGGAGTAACGAACAACTATTTTTTACCGTTATTTTTTGCATTTCATTAAATTTTTTTAGAATCTTAGACATAAACGTAAATTTTGAGCTCAAAATCTAAATCGTTGGGAGTGGTTAAACAGCGCAAACTGAACTGTGGGGGGGAGGTTCAAATTCCAAATGGTTATTAAAAACGGAAAAATTGGTCAATTGATTTGCGATTTTCACTAAAATTATTCTTTATGTCAGTATTATCTTGAAAATAAATTATAAAGATAAAATTCAAAAACTGCCGATAGAGGGCGCTTTAGACTTTGGAGTAACGTACAACTATTTTTTACCGTTATTTTTTGCATCTCATGAATTTTTTTAGAAGCTTAGACATAAACTTAAATTTTGAGATTAAAATCTGAATCGTTGAGAGTGGTTAAGAAGTGCAAACTGAACTGTGTTCAATGGGGGTGGGGAGGTTCAAATTTCAAATGATTATAAAAAACGGAAAAATTGGTCGATTCCTTTGCCGTTTTCGCTAAAACTATTCTTTATGTCAATATTTCCTTGAAAATAAATTTTAAAGATTAATTTCAAAAAATACCGTTAGAGGGCGCCTTAAACTTTAGAGTAACCAACAACTATTTTTAACTGTTATTATTTGTATCTAATTAAATGCTTGTAAATGTTCAAAGTTAAATTTTGAGCTCAAAATCTGCATCGTTGTGAGTAATTAAGTAGCGTAAAATTGAAATGTGTTCGAGGGGTGGGGAGAGTAACATTTCAACTCCTGAACACATTTCAGTTTGCGCTTCTTAACCTCTTCCATCGATTTAGAATTTGAGCTCAAAATTTAAATCCAAGCATTTGCAAGCATTTAATTAGATACAAAAAATAACGGTTATAAATAGTTGTTGGTTACTCTAACTTTTAAGGCGCCCTCTAACGGTATTTTTTGAAATTAATCTTTAAAATTTATTTTCAAGGAAATATTGACAAAAAGAATAGTTTTAGCGAAAACGGCAAACGAATCGACCAATTTTTCCGTTTTTTAAAATCATTTGAAATTTGAACCTCTCCCTACAGTTCAGTTAGCGCTACTTAACCACTCCCAGAGATTTAGATTTTGAGCTCAAAGTTCAAGTTTATGTCTAAGCTTCTAAAAAAATTAATGATGCAAAAAATAACGGTAAAAAATAGTTGTTCGTTACTCCAAAGTCTAAAGCGCCCTCTATCGACAATTTTTGAAATTTATCTTTATGATTTATTTTCAAGACTATACTGACATAAAAAATAATTTTAGTGAAAACCGCAAACGAATCGACCAATTTTTCTGTTTTTTCTAATCATTTGAATTTTTGGACCCTAAACTTTAATGGCGCCTATCTCCTTCGGAAGACGTTTGGGACCCTTAGTTTCCTATTTAATATTGTTTGTCTTGATGTGTACTATCACTCCTTAAAGTTTGTGTCATGAATTTAGAAACACCCTGTATACCAGTGACATACGTTAAAAGGATTTATTCATCTTTGTATGCTCTTTGTGTTTCATTCAGTTGGATCCTTTTACCGGACGTGCGAGACAAAGAAGTATGTAACATTTTAATTATTTTTAAGTGAATGTAATTAGTATGCACGTATTTTATTATATTTTTAACTTGCATAAATTCTTAATAAAGTTTTTCTTTAATGTTATAATCTGTCTTATTAACTTATTTTAACTCTAAAAAACATTTTTTTAAAAGTATGACAAATAAGAAATTTGCCAGCTAAAAATTACTTAAAATTCAAAATTCATTGAAAAAAGCTAATAATACAATGTTAAAAATTTCCGTTCAAAGTTGAGTTAATCCATGAAGCAAAATAAAGAGAAGCACCGAAATATGGTACTTCTTATTTTTCGAAAATTTCAAGCTGGGCAGCACGATCTGTTTTACCATTTCTTTTTTCCGTATTCAGCAACACAATTTCTTAACGTTCCTTACAATACTAATGCATCGAAAGTCGCATCGCTCAAATATTGAAGATTGGCGTCTAGTACGTTGCCTGCTTAAGAAAAAACGAAATGGTATAACGTATCGTGTGTGCGCAGATGGGGAAATTTTGGAGACTATAAATACCCCCCCCCCCACCCGCGAATCACCCCCTTTCAAAATTTAGATAAAATTATCATAAAAGTAGAAAAAAATACATGCTTATTAGAAAAATATAATAAAATACCAAACAGTCAGTTGGCTTAGATTTACGGATAATCCATCGGTAAAACTACAAACACCGGTCCCTTTTCCTCTACCAATCTCATAAATAACTAAAATTCAAAAATCTTTTTCGCATACGTTGTTGAAATTTTAACGACCTCAGACCACAATCTTGATGATCTCATAGATTTAGTAATTAACAATCCTTTTGATCTAATTTTTAAAAATGTGGTAAAGTTCAAAATCTCTAAAAATCTTAAATCAAAATTTTAGAACCTATCTCACTCGACGTACTGACAATAACGCTATTTCGCCATACGGCGCAGTGTTGAATTCAGACATTTTTCTTCGAGAGTGACTTCTGTGGCTCCGTGGGGGGGGGGGGGGGGGCATTATAGAATACCGGGGGGAATGACACTTTTTCACCAGTGAAAACGCAAAAACTATTTTTCTGGGGGGGATGCATTTCATTGTTTAGGGGGGTGGGAGTTTACCCCGGGCCACCCCATGAATCCAACACTGATATGGCAAGACTGCTATTTTTGTTAATAGAAGCATCTCTCGTTACTCGAACTTGCCCTCCGAATGAAGGGGGTGGGGGGAGACGTAGAAATTCTTATCAACAGAACAAGTGGACAACATTTTTTATCTTTTATTTATTAGAAAATACAAGCTGTATTTCAAATAAATTTCACATAAGGTTTTTCGATCCATGATTATACATATATGCATACACATATGATGATGAATAGGAATGTCAAAAGTTGGGGTATACCATATTTTAGAATTAGATAATTTCATTATAATTTAGGGATTTTAACGATAGCTTTGTATTTTCGCGAAAATAGATAACAGAATAAGAAAAAAACGTAATGTACTATTTTGAACAAAAAACCATGTTACAAAGAAAGAGATAATTTTTATTGGGTCAAAAATGATATCGATATCAAAAGGCAAATCCCCCCCTCCCCCTAGAGATATCTTATGATATCATGTGTCAGACAACCCCTCATTCCTAAAATGATAATGTTATATATGCACCTAATAAAAAAAAAATTATCATTCTTGTTTCTAGTAAAACCATCGTAATTATTGACTAATCAAAACATTTTCCTTGAAAATGTCTAAATTATAGGTAAGATAATGCAGCACATAAAAGTTATTTTCGACGGAAGTAATGGTGTTGATTTTCGAGACCATAGCCTCTTTTACGGGTAGAAGCATAAGTTTCAGTATTTGCCAACCAACCAATCTATGACGTCAAACTGTTGATGTCGGCAATGGAAGAACTTGCGATTCCACTTAATCAAACTAAAGTGAGTGATTGGGTTATATTTCATGTTTTCCTTTAACTTACATAGGGCGTGTTCAGCAATGTCACCGGTAAGTAACCGGTAAGATTGGTTAGTTACCAATGCGTGCAGTGCTGTAACCGGTAAGCAACCAACGTCGTTCAGCACAAGTGACCGATGTGACCGGTAAGTGACCGAACTAACCGGGAAAAAATCTTGGTTAGTTGGGTCACGTGATCGGTTACATGTTATTTAGTTAAAAATAAATGGCAACTTCAAATCAACAGGCGGTTGATTCGGTTTCGTTTTCTGCTGTTCGATGTCAAAATCGAATATAGATGGCGCTACATGACATAACTAACCAGTGCGTCCAGAGAATCAGTCAATTGGTTAGCTACCGGTTACTTACCATTCCGGTAAGTTACCGGTTACATTGGTCACTTTGGTAAGTTCGCTGAACACGCCCATAGTTAGATAAATAATTTGAACTATATCTATTTTAAATTTCTTTGTCTTAAAAGTATGTAATTCATTTGTTTGTCTACATTACCTAAGAAATAAAAAATAAATCAGTTTATGAAAAGTGCGCGTTGGATTAGATTTTGTTAAAAATAGGCAACTGACTTCTGTAAGTTTTAGAATATTTTCTATTCAACATTTCAACTATTTCTGTTTAAATTTAATCATTTTTATTAGAATATTTGAATAGTATTAGTAATTTACATTTATCTTATTCAAAAGAAGGAATTCGACTTATTTCATTACTCCTTTTGCTAGCTTGTCCCATTTCTCCCCTTATCTTATTTTATGTTAAACTGCTTATATAAACAACAGTGCTGCTTTTAAGTTTAGTTTAAATTATGGATAATAGATAATATTAGGTTTTCTAAATAGGGAAACTATTACAGCTACACGTAAACAAGTCATTAATATACAGCAAAACCATTAAATTATATGAAGCAAATTTATTTTTTAATAAACAATTTTTTTATACAAATCTAAGTTTAAGCTCATCAGCAACTTTTTTCAACAGAAGATTTGGTTGCTCCATCTCGGTGGCGTAGCTAGGATGGGTGACACCCGGGGCGGATGTAAATTGTGTTACCCCCAGCCCCCATGGTGTCATTCCCCCCCTGCCGATCCGTTATATTTTTCTTTCACAATTGTACGCTATTATAACAAATGACCACACCATTCCTCATTTACCTTTTGCTCTGCTTTAAGGAAAAAAAAAAAAAAAAAACAGAGGAGGGATTTTTTACTTAACCCATAATCCGCATAAATCAATGTGGTGTCTGTATCTAGAAGATTCTCTCTTTCTTTTAAAGTTTATTTTTTATACCCACTCGTTGGATAGGTTAGTTTTTGTTCCGTGGTGCATATATCTTATTTAAACACACCAGTCTGCATAAAATTTCGACTTCTCTAAGAAAATTAACTCTATTTCGTCGTTACGCTAGAAATTAATTTTATTTCAGAATTCTTTTCCAAAATTGTATTAGATTATTATATATCTATTTGGAAATAAATATTGGGTGATACCCGGGGCGGACCGCTCCCTCCGCCCCCAACTAGCTACATCACTGCGTCCATCTAGTATGTGATTGATGTTTAGAATAATACGTAACGAGGAAAATTTTCTGACCCATTCCATCCCATTCTCCCTTACTTACTAATACTGTAATAAATTTTAGTACTATTTATTACTAATACAGTGAAACCTCCAAATAAGGGACACTCCGAATAAGGGACACCTCTATTTAAGGGACAAAAGTTGCGGTCCTAAAAATGTCCCTTATTTGGAGGTTTCACTGTATTAGAACTAGTACTAACTAATATATCGCGTACTACTAATAACAATAATTAAAACTTGAAAACATAGTATATTAACACACAAAAAAAAATCATAAAGCCCGATTTAAATAAAAATAATCCGATTTAAATAAAAATATACATATATATTTTTAAAACCATGACTGTTTTACACATTAGTTGCCATTTAAAAGCGTGCTTATTCATGTACCGGGTGTCCAGTAAATGACTGACCCATTTTGAATGTAAATAAATAAAAAAAAACTATTTGAGATGAAAATGCGCGGCTTGCTGTATTATTAGAACATAAATAAATTTTAAAATATGAACTTTGTTAATGTAATATAATAATATTTAAAATAATATCTCAGTCTCAAGACTGAGGAGGGGAAATGAGGGGGGTGGTTCAATCACAAATATTATTTTAAATCACTTTCCAACCAACGTACCTTATATCTGAAGCTGATTCGAGAGTCGATTCAACATATAGATTCAGATCTAGCCGAAAATCTCATATTTATGAGAATTAGTCATGTCTGTATTCAAACAGCCTGTTATCGCCAGCGCAATATTTTTTTCCGAAATTTGAACTGTATTAACAATGTACATGTTTAAAAATTTATTGATTTTCTAATAACAATACCGCAAACCGCGCATTATTATCTCCGACCGTTTATTTGTTATTTAAGTTCAAAATGGGTCAGTTATTTACTGGACACCCAGTATATGCCATTCATAATACTGGTTTTAAAAAGAGTGAGAAATGGTGTTTATATTAAGACATTCTTTGGTTTTAAATATTTCTAAAATATTAAGTCTCAATTAAATCTCATTAAAACTAGTGTTTGACTAAATAGTCGATCCGGTATTTTGTGATTCGGCATGTTATACGAATATAAGTGTCAGTAAATTAATAAAAAAACTTAAAAATTTGTAACTTATAATTCAAATACTTCGCTGAATAAATGCGAATTACGGCCAATTTTGACCCCCTCCCCTCCTCTCTAGAAAAAAAAAGCAGCCAGTTAAAGTCAAATTACCGGAGTAATATTTTTTTAATTTGTATTTTTTGCATAAATAGAGAGTTTATTGAATCGGATTATCGGTTTATTGAATCGGTCTTTTTGTTAAAGTTTTTTTTTTAAATTGAGATGGTAAAAATAATGAAGTGACTGATTTTGCGAAGGGGCCTATTATTAAATGATTTTTTTAAATAGGCCCCAAATGTTGCTTTGAATGAGCCTGATTGCGTAACTTTACACTCAAAATTTAGAGTTTTACACATATAGATCCTAAACCGGGGGTGCAAAAATCTACGCACCAGCGTTAGCGGTCACTCACCACTAAAATTTAATAGCATTCTAGCAAGAAATTTATACAAATTATTAGATGATACGAAACGAAATAAATTTATTAGTGAGAACATGGGCGCAACTGGAGAGAAGAAACTGGCGCAAAGACTTTTGCACCCCTGTCATAAACCAAAGAGGTTTACCTTTCAATC